>DWJN01000450.1:0-24143 GCA_018248895.1 Carystus phorcus
ATTGCTGCTCCTCTCCTATTCATCTTAGCGTGATGTTATATAGCCTATAGCCTTCCTCTATAAATGGACTATCTTACGCTGAAAGAATTTTTCAAATCGGTCCAGTGGTTCCTGAGATTAGCCCGTTCAAACAATCAAACAAACAAACAAACGAACGAACAAACAAACTCTTCAGCTTTATATATTAGTATAAGATGTAGTCCACGTGAATTTCGAGTTAAAGATTTTTATTTCTTTGGGATACATTATATCACATATGAACATTGCTAAAAGTAAATTTATAATAAGTGGGGTAATTTTTTATGACATTTTCTAAATATACTCATATAAAATGACATTCACTCATTGGAACACAATAAAATTAGGAATGTTATAATAACAATAGAGGATACCTAATTACCGGTTTTAACTGAGAAGGAAGTCCTAAAGAAAACAATAATAATGTTACACATCCATAGTGCACACTAAGATTCCCTGTATCGTGGTTACCATAGACAACATAGAAAGACAAAGACACAATTCAACCGAGAAAGGAAATTTAAACACTTCATTCAATTTTCCTCCTTGCTGACAGATAAATATTTCTGTTTTGAAATAAATAGCTGTGGATTTTGTAATAATTAATAAGTAAATATGATAATATCAGTAATTAAATTAAGTTAAGTTAACAATTTAATTTGACCGATTTTTTGATATTCTTGCGAAGAATGTTATATAGTTTAGCACTGGAAAATTTAAATGTAATCTGCCTTTTTTTACCATGATGTGGTAAAAATATTGTGAGATTTATAAATAAGTATGCATGTATAATATTATCATATGTCATGAATTAAGATGCTAAATAGTAATAATGGCAAAAAATGTAATTGGTTTATTTTGCAGTATTTGTAAATTTTAAATTTGTTTTCACTGAAATTCCCCACAGTTCTTAAAGGTAAAATAAGTGTGGTTAACCAGACTATCATACATGTAAATGAGCATTTTTTTTTATAATTATGTCTAGAGTATTGTGTAGTAATCTCAAATGATGATATTTTGTTAAACGCTGTATGTGCTCACTTTTGTATTAAGTGATACTTGTTAAAACAAATCTAAAAACTGCTCTGTTTTTTTAAGGGATACACAATAATATTAATTTGTAAATAAAATATTGCTGTTAAAACATTTTATATAGTATAAAACGCTTAGGCTACGTATTACTTTGCATAAATTTGTTGTTCCATTCGAAATTCAAACATAAATTTTGCCAAAGTTACTTCATATTACCTGTAGGGTGTAATTTATTAAAAAAAAAAATGTTTTATTTTGTTTCAAGAAATAACATTAATGTATAAACAACCTTCTGTGATTCTCTTCCAGGTAAAGTTTTTATAATTGTAATATTAGTGTAATAATAAAAGTTTGTTTATTGTTGAGGTACAAGGCAGATATGTAGTGTCTGTGGTAATTGTAGTAACTGGTAGGTTTATAAATAAATGAATAAAAAGGGAGTTTTGAATTGGGAAGATTTTTGAATATTGACTATTGGGCTAGAAGTGAAGATGAGATAGCTATGATGACTATCATAATTAGTTTATTGGTTTTTAAAGAAAGATGTGTTGTGTTTAAATTAGATTTTTCTTAATATATAAAACAATTTTATTTTAAAAAGAATTGTATTGTGCACATAAAAATACCTCAAAATTTATTATTTAACCCAGCCCCCAAATTTATATATTTATATACAAGCAAGATATTATATTGCATAACAACATCTGACTATCGGAATACTACCTCTATGCACCACTCATAGAATTGAGTGGTGCATTCATATTTTTATGTAGTTGCTTAATACAAAACTTCAAATTTTATGACAACATTAATCTTATGGGTACACAGCACACTAAAAGAATACAATAGCTGTAAAACTATATGCAAATATATATTAACTTAATATGTAACTATTCAGTAACTTAATTGGAAGTTATGGTTTATGTCCGTTACTGGACATGACAAACTAAGAGAGAATATAAGATACATGAATTATATATGAATTATGGCAATTACTATGAGTTAGAAGAGTTATTATGTGTTATGTATACTTAAATAATAAAATAACACTTGGTATCAGTTTCAACATTTTGTGCATGTTTTTTTTTTTATTTTTGTGTCCACAACTGAAGCTAGATCACTCCATGTAGATGTTACATACATATTACATCTGTTTTATGTAAATATATATATATAAATAAACAAAATAATTAATTTAATTCTTTAAGTACTATCCCTATAATAGTAGATTAAGTTGTTATTATATTACAATAACAATAAAGGGACTTTATAAATGTTCTGTAAATATTACTTTAATTTGATATAATCTTAACAGGCAACATTATTACAACATGTGAAATGGTATGCATATAGCAATATATTATTCATTGTGTGTGCAACATTTTTGTTACACATATATCATACACATTATGTTATGTCTCAAACAACCAATGTCATCAAATGATATCATTCATATCAAAACAATAATTAATACATAGCAAAGAATACTGTGATATGTGAAAGAGAACTAAATTTTTTAGTAAAAGGTTATTCACATTTGGTCACACAGTAGTAGTTTATTAAGACAATCTCCAGGAGACTATATGAAATTTTGTAGATAAAGATTTTAAAGTAACAATACTTAACTAGCTGAAAAGTATCTATATTATATGTACATATGTCAGTTTGATGGCCACAAAGCCAGTAACATAGTGATTGATGGATGTGGCTATTGAAACAGAATTGTGTGCCACGGCCAGGTATTGTCAGTAACATGCTAAGACAAATTTGTATATTAAACACAGAGCCATTTAAGTGTACAGTCTTTGTAAGGCAAATAATGTATGTACAAGTATGACCAATTCATCTGCTTACATAAATTAAAATATGGTTTCTGAAATAAACTACATAAGTGGGAGTTATTAATAATATTATATTGACTTCTTGGTTTTAAACTTTTTTAACAAATAATATTTTTGTGGTAACACAGTAGTTTAGTAACTCTGTTTAAATAATAGGTAATAAGCTTAATTAATTTACAAATCTTTATTATTTCATGTCTCTTTTTACATTTCTAGTTCATAATTCATTAATAATTATTAAAGTTATATAATAGTCTAATATATTACAATTATCATACTTGTATATTACTTTTATTTAATATGTACCATTTCTGATTGCAAACACTTCAATAATCATATTAAATTAAAAATCTTTTTACAAAATCGTTTTGTTATAATCATACATACACCTTAATTACTACTATCATGATATTTACCCACCTAATAAATATACTTCAATACAACATTTGATTTCACGTCAAGCTAAGATGTACAGTACAGAACGAAAGAAATCTAGTATGTAATGACTAACCTGAGAGAAATTTTAACTTTCACTGAAAGCGATTTAAGCATGTAGGTAAAAATAACCGGCGAACAATTTTACTTAATAAATAAACAAAACTTAACGTTTTTATACCAAAACAAATGACGATCGTTTTGAAAATAGTAATATAATTCACCTATAATGGATTAACAAAGCGGATCGCAACTAATTTGTATGTACGTACGTACGTAGCGTAAGTGTTCAATTAATTTAAACAGACTAGTTGATCTAAAATTGTATACGCAAATACGCGTTACTTTATTTATATTTATGGAGATTGTAAGTTAATGTACCACGATTGCCGCATTACAAACTTTAAATCAGTACTCACCAGAGTATCTTGGTCTCCAAGTTCCCTGTAGTATGACTCTGTTGAACCGCGTCTGCTGCCAATGCACATAAGACTTCTCAACAAGTTCGATAGCAACGTGCAAAAGCCACATTGCATTTTCCTGTTTCTTTTACGAAACATTGGAAAATGCTGTGGCTTGATGCACAGGGGATGAAGACGAACTAAAATGTCATACCATCAACAACACTGGTGTTAAACCAAACTTTTTAAATGATCATCGTTTTAATACAATTTAGTCACTGCACTATTCTTAAATGAGTGAGTTAAATCTCATTATAAATTCAGAATAATAAGTTAAAGTTAGTTTTACGAAAGTAAATGTTTCGTTACGACACTACACACGAAGCGACAGTTCGCGGCCGACTGCACTGTAATGCATACAGGAATAAATGAGCGCGAACACCCACTGTGTTCCGACCGACCGCCGCTACAAAGAAAGCACAGCAACAACAAAAGAATACAACAGCACTAGGTTTTAAGATCTAACGTAAAACGTAATAAGTATATTAGTGGAACATGTTTCTATAATTAACTTTCCTTAGCATCATCTAGTAGATAAACAAGATAAACTTTTTTAATAGGTACCTATAGTAAAAATTAATGGCGAAAGCAGCTTCTTGAGTTAGAGACAAAAGTACATCCTACTATTTTGAAATGTACATCCATAGCACGAACTTAAAAATTGTTTAATGCATAATCCAGCAATAGTTGCCTTTTCCTTAATTTTTATACATAATTATGCATAACTTCTTTAGAGAAACTCCATACTAATTTAAAGTTCTAATCCCGTGGAAATAAATCGGTTTCTCGAGATGAAATGTATTCTAGGTTTTTATTCTGGAGATAAATTACAAAAGCTAAGTTTTTAAGGTTTAACATGATCTACTCAGTGGTAAACGCGATTTGCGAATCATAAGGCCTTTACATACTGCGACTTTTAGCAGCGATGAAATCGCGATGCAGCATCGTTGTAGTCGCAAATTTTCCACCTTTACACATTTGCGCTACTTTTAGCATTTATACAGTCGCGATGCCGAAACTGTCCAATCATTTGCCTGGCATCGATGAGTTCGATTGAAACTGTTTTAATCACACTCTTTTTATTATTACTCTTTAAAAAAAATAAACGCAAACAAAAGTGGGCGATCAACATGTGGTCATTATCAATGTCGATACTAACGCGCGAAAGTATATGCAAAAATGTCCATTGTTAGTGTAGCGATACTAGCGATGCTGTCGCTTATTTCAAAAAAGCACGACTACGTCGCTGCTAAAATGCGCCGGCGCCGTGGGTAAATGGCCTTAACGCGAAACGCGTTCTCGAAGTTATCTTTTGGTCCAATAGACTTTGTCCTGAAATATATTTTATAGGTACATTTACAATAAAAAACGGAATTACAAAATGAAATTCAACAATATATACGTTCTGTATGAAATACGAATGAAAGTTAAATTATTTTAATTAAAAACAGATGGTAATATGGGAGTATGTAAACTTGGGGTATTTGTTGATCATCCATCCATCCATCCATCAGCCTGTAGACGTCCACTGCTGGACATAGGCCTCCCCTAATTTTCGCCATTCTGACCGGTCCTGAGCCCTCTGAATCCAGCATTGTTGATACCAAATAAAAAAATCTGGATTGGAACACCTTTACCAATGATACATATTAATCCAGCTGGGTATGGAATAAACCTAACGGTCTATTTATAAACCTACCAAAATTAGACAAACAATTTCGAACCCGTCGAAACGTTTTAAAAGAATACGACCAAAAACAACGTGACACTGATTTTTCTATATAAAATGAAATAGTTAGTATGCTTTCCTAATTCCGAATTAACTAATTTACTACATAAATTCCGTGTGTCAGAAGAAAGAATGCCAAAATTTATTTCAGTGTAATATAAAAAAATACCTTGTACAGTTTTACCATCGGCACGTAGCAACTATATTGACACTGGCAACTTCAATTTTCTTTTTTTAAATGATGAATCCAGCTTCATTTTTTACGCTTACGCAATTGTATTTTTCTCTAGGAACATTTTACATTTTTAATTTTACAAAATATGTTTTAAATATTTTAAAATATAAAAATCATAAATATATTCCACCTAAAGTTACCATAGATAAAAGAAGATATAGCGTTATGAACAATTGAAGACATTTTCTATGTTTATATGTTTATTTAGCCCATGTGTAGGTATTGGAAAATAAAATAAATATAATCATGTTAAAAATAGCAAAGAAGACGTAAACGCTAACGTAACGTTGGTTTCTCAATGTAGATACTTGTAGGATTGTCAGTGTCAAATATACTTGACGCTTCAGTTCGTTGAACTTTCGTTGAACTTTGTCGGTTGTCATGGCATGTCAGCATGTTGATGTAATTTTATTCGTTAATATTTTCGAGGAAGAGCAGATAGATAGTTTCATTGTAAAAGTTTATTGAAAATAATTTGGCCCCTAAATTTTATATTTCATACACAAGGGAATGATAATTTATTTTAATACTATCACACAAACATTGTTGTAAGAAATTTAAACGTTAGCAAATTTCACATTGCAGAAATGTTGCTATAGGTTTCTGTCAGGCACTTATGTTAATAATAAAATGTTCTTGAATAATGGAACTTGGAAGGAGAAAAATATGTCACTTATTGATTTACTTAAAATAGTCTCTAAAGCTATTTTATGTACAAATTTTATTTAAGCGTTTTAAACAGTCATACGCATGTGTCGTGATCACGGCGTGTAGCATATCGATTGTTTGATGACGCATCATTAAGAAAATTGTATGTATTATGTCTATTGGCACGCTTGTATAATTTCGAGAACGTATGTAAGTACATATGCGTGATGTATTTGGCATCTTTATTTTAAGTTATGAAAAAGTGAAGTTCAATATAATACGTTTATTTTGACCGCGTTTACTAATAAAATGTTGATAGATTATGTTAATCAATTTATTAAGATTGGATTTGGATAAATAAGTACTATTTTGTCATAATATTTTGTACTGTACGAGACGCCGCGACGTCTAAGTACGTAGATTTCGGTAGAAAGGCCATCGGGGTCGTGGGTTGACAATTTTGTAAATGATAATGTTCATAAACCCAGGATACGTAATTTGTAGCTGATGTCAGCTGTCGTGTCTTGGGGGATCTATGGCCTTCGAGCATATTTGGCATGCCGTAGGAGTTGCATGATCGTATAATCATTAGGTCAGCATCTCGCATAATTCATAAATATTCTCTAGACAAGCCAGATGCCTTTCCCCTTATCATAACAATAGTGAAAAGTGCTTTGTAGCACATATACGCTATCATCTATGCACCCATTCATCACCAATTTATAAAAGTTCAATATGTGTACAATCTGTTAAAGCGTTGTTTAGTATGTAGTTACGTAATTTTTCTGTTTTAGGGTATACTCTCGATTCCTAGTGTGAAACCATTAGCGTTTAATTGAAGGAAGTTATGAGCCCATATGAAAACAATTCTTTCTTGTTTATATATAGAAATGCGTGAAGCCTTAATCTGGTATTTGTTGTGATAAAGTTCATGGCCTTTTCAACTTTAGTATAGACCTTGTCCCAGCGGGGGCACACTAATGGGTGTTTATTAGTTTTAATTGAAGACTAGCTGGAGCTCGTGCGATTGTCTATTAAAATATAGGATCTAAAATGGGGAAGTGTTCGGAAGTTAGTTTTAAGTAAGACACAAAAACATTTTTATAAGTAAACTGTGACGTTGGAAATGATGATTTTTCAGAATCGTTTCTTAATGGACCCTGCCTTTTAAAGAAACGCATGTACATAGTTTCATTTTCCTAAGTAAACTGGTTAATGTTGTATTGACTGTAACCACTAACGTTTCAATATGTGATATTATACGTATATGTATGTATAACTTGTCTTAAATTCTAGATTGACCTTTCGGCGGATCGAGTTAGGTCAGATATATTAGTTTGGCTCCCATCCAGGGTTTCATTGATATATTTATTAACAAATAGACACAATATGCTGTCCGAATAGATAATAGTTCTATATGTGGATCCATTTAGACTAAAGTACTATATACTTATTAGGGAATGATGACGTTACTTGTATATGTAAATAGGTAAACGTAAAGTAATTCAAAACAATTTTTTCCTGTCTTTGTCAGTAGCTTTTTTTAGTGGCTATTGAGGAGCAACGAATGTTTTCATAAATATAAAAAGGCCAAGAGAAAACAGTTCCATCCATTTTTATCCTTCATTTGTTTACTAATTTTGTTTATGTTTCGCTATATGGTGATGATGGAGCGGCCTATCATCCAACCAACAAACTGACTGACTAAATACGACGGTAGACCTAGATGACGTTCGTGATAATAAAAGGCGGGCCCCAACTCGGTGATTGGGTTGTGTTCTTGGCCAACAATGCCTTGATGATTTGTTTAACGATGTTCTACCACTTTGTCCTGGTGGTTCTGATAAGCAATGGTATCATGTTGAAACTACAAGATTATTACATTGTCATCATAGAGGAATACGTATGCAAATTTTCAAATATCTAAATCAGACATATAAAAGACATAACGTTTCAAAATGAAAATAATACTTGCAAGGCCTCTTTAAATTTACTTTTACCTATTACCAGTTACCTTTCCAGTTTCTTCATCAGGTCCTCGTTTTTAAGTGAAATGAACAGAGCCAGTCGAGAAGAACTTAATGGATCCAAAATCCATGGATTTACTAGTAGGCAGTCTAGGTTAGGTATATCATCAGACCAGCTCAATAGTATTATGTTATACGGTATAATTGTATTGTCATCAGTTTTTTATAACGTTTAAGTTTTCAATGAAATAGGAAAGCCACATGTGGATAGTAATAACGTTGCAAGAATCCATTACATATATAGGTAAATAATAAGAGTTAAAAATTGATCGAGCTTTAGTATGTAAAGTTATAAGAAATGTATGATTTTATTAATATATAATTTTTAACACTGTTTCGTATTGAAAAACTAATTATCTCAACATTTTATTTTATCGTAATATTTCTTTAAGATTACGAACTGTGTCTAGCACAGGCCAAACACTCATGAAAACAATAACGTAGTTACACATTTAAGCCTAACCTCGCTTCTGCAAAAGATCCTTCGTGAACTAAATAGCGAAATTTGATTGGAATGTATTTTTCCGATGGGAAACGCTGAACGCGTGGGAGCGAGTTTGTGGGATTCTTGGATTGGAGTCACTTAAAACTAGCGGGCTTCTGTTCTCGTTGTCTTTATGCTACGCAACGGTTTTACAACCACTGAAGCTATGCTGAAGCCGTAATGTGTTACGCTGAAGATAAGTTACTACCGCCTCGGCACAACTTAGGAACGGACGTGTCCATACTTCTTTGGCACCTTTTTTCCTCCCAACCTTCGTCCGTCCGTTGACACCCTCTGAAGTTTTCTGGTACGAAATAAAAGCTTTACTCTACTTCATGTAAAAAAATAATATAATTACATTTACATTAACATTTTATTATATCTCGTAAAACATGATACTAGCCGATTTTTGTTGGATAGATTAATAGGAACTTAATTAGATTTTTTTTATGTATGTATCTGACCACTTGAGGGTAAATCGCCTATATAAATCAATTTGTGGAAAACGATGCTGGTGGCAAATTTATGTTTCTTGCTTTGTTACTGTTTGCTTTTCCAATAAATAAAAAATAATTATACCGTTCTACAAAATTATAAAAATGCTAATCGGCGAGTTAGGTGCACCCAAACGTAGATGGAAGACTTTTCTTTCTCTTGATATCCATGTTGTAGAAGTGCATTACAAATAACTAGTTGACCAGCAATTCATTAGTTATGATTTTGGTGTTGCTAATGTCTATGGAGGACGATAATCATTTACCAGATACATAAAAAAAGGGATTTTATCGTAATATGTTGTGAAAAGTGGAACAATGTCAGCAGAAATTAGAACGTTCATATTTAGCATGACCAGTTAACCTGAAGAGTATCGCTAGCACTTTGAAGAAAGAATACTGTTTTTTCTTTTAACTCGTAAAATAATGAAAACAGAGATAATATTTTCGTTAACAACTTTATTTCAATTACAATCTACACAACAAAGAGATTTATAAAATGCATTAACACCAGCTTCACTTACTACGGTTTTAAATAGTGCAGTTGTTAATTTAATAAATAGACATATTAATAATTTATAATACTTCATTCGTGTATAACGTACATGAGTTACAATGATTTACGAATTTATCCTAGGTCCCTTCGAGACCAATCTCAATTGATTATAATGTAAACGATAGATATATTTGTTTTATATTAAACGCTTCTTCGTTATCATTGGCTCTGTGTGCAATCAGGATGTATGAACACAAAGTGATCTTAATTACACAAACATTCATTTGTGTTAGGTACATATACATATTGTATATATATACATTAACATTTGAAGACTCATCACGTTATTCTTAGACCTATAAAGCTGAAAACATAACAATAAATGACTTATAACTAGTTAATGTAAAGTGCTCATTTCAATAAATCTGCAGTGGAAAGTCTGGTAACGCGAAATGCTTTCAATTAGTTGTCAGGTTTAATGGTAACATACACAGAACTTATGTCTAAAAAAAGAATAAAGGTATATAAAGGAACCCCTATGAATTATTGTCTGGTGGATTGAAAAACTCCCAATGATGGTGGTGTATCGTACGACTATCACTGAGGCCAAACATGATGAGCCCAGCAATCAAAACGAGGAATATAACTAGTGCCATTTGGACGTCCTTTTTACTTTCTGTGCCACTTACGTACGACATGAAAGAGTTGAATATGTTTCTTATCGTTCTGCTTATAGAGTTATGACACACTCGTAAAAATTGGGCTCCAGCTTCGGTTATTGTAGGCTCATGTACTCTCACAGGCGGTGGCAGGCGTCGAGGTGATGGTCGCGGTTTTCCATCATCAGAGCTGGACTCGCTGTGAGGAGCAGCCGGCTTCCTCTTTGACCTTCGAGTCGGAGGCGGTGGTGTTTGATGTTGAGTTTCCTCACTAATCTGCCTCTCTCTAAATGGACGGATTTGGTATGGTGTAGGGGATAATGCTATGTCTTGAAGATAGGAGTATAGCAGAGGAGTTAAATCCGGGAGTGGAGGTCTTTGGGGTGGTTGTGCATTTTCGTCGATGCTGAGAGAACGCGGCGACACTGGGGGCGCTTGCAATGTTTGTTCCCTTTCGATAGCTGATTTCTGTTCTACTTTAATTTCGATTAATTCGGGTGGCGATGGTGGTGCCGAAGTTTGTGTTTCCTCTTCTTTGCTTATGGGCTTTTCGGTAGCCGTAGAAGTTGTAGTAGTCGTCTGCGCCCCTGTTGTCGGCGCGGGTGTTTGACTGGTCGTAGTAATTTCAGAAAACTTTTTGACAATTTCGTCGATAACGGATTGTGAGAATTCAATTCCGCTTACCGATATATGTCCTGATTTGGAGTCTAATTCAGTTACTTGCAATGTCATACCTTCAATGTCAGAAACGAGAATTTTGCTCGCTTGTAGTTCAGAGACATTAAGCCTGCCGACATCCAAATCTTTTACTTGAAGACGTTGAGTAATTAAATTATCTAACTGAATTTCTCTACATACTTCCGATGCTCTTTCAAGTGCTCGTTCTTCACTTGCGTCACTACTTCTCAAAACGGCTGTAGTCTTTGGACTATCGACGGCACTGGTGCTTCTTCTCGTTCTCGGCAAAGGCGGTACGTTTGGTATTTGTGTTTCGTCAATATCTATAGGTTGTACGGTTAAAGAAGCTTCAGTTACCATTTCTTCATGCTCATTGATTCTTGTAGGACTTGATACACGTTTTTCTACTAGTATGACTGTTGGAGAAGTTCGTCCAATACTTGGTTTAGATAGTTCCGAAATTTTGGGGTCAGAAAACTTAAATGATCTTTCAGACCTTGAAGTAGGTCTAGATATTCTAGAACTGTCTGCTGACCTAGCACGTGCTTTTCTTATAATAGAATCTTCATCTATGATATCACGTAAGGAGCTCGACATTGATAAATCCAAATTATCATCCATTCCAAGGTCAAAGTCCACGTCATCAGGAAGTGGATCAGTTTGTGTTGAAACTTCAATCTCTACAATATTTCGGTCTTGAACTTCTTCCATATAACTAGGAACTGCTTCGAGAGAATATTTTCGATCAATGTCAATGTGTTCTTGACTTTCCTCAGTTGACCTTTGTTTTCGTCTTGGTCCTCTAGGCGGTCTCGGCGGGGGAGGCAAAGGTCGATCCTTCATTTTGCTAACAATCTCTCCTGATTTAAGGTCCTTATGTAAGTCCTCTGTATGTGGTTCATCAATTTCTACATATTGCGTTATATCTCCACTGAATGAACGTTTTGTGATGCTATCTAGTGTAACAAGACTCGTTGATGACTTTTTTCTAGGTGGGCGATCTGGCATGGCTTGTTTAGTGCCACCCACTGTATAATATTTACGTTCCGAACTGTTGCTTTTACGCCGTCTCGTAGGTGGAGTTTTGCTTTTCGACCTTCTCACAGCTTTGGGCGGGGCGTAACCTTTATCTACCGTAGCGTAACCTGGGCTCTCTTGTCTTATCTCTCTTTTCACATCGATTTCATCAGCGTGTGGTCCATGAGTGTCAAGGGTTAAGGATTCCGCACCGTGAGATGTTCGGTCGTCATCATATAAAGAAGTGCCACGCGAGCTTCTTGAGCGAGTGCGCCTCGGAGGTAATGGACTATGTTCAGGTACAGCAATTTCCTCTTGAGGAACAACATACTCATGTTCAGTTCGATATACGATTATCTGAAATTATACAATTGATAGTTTAGTTTGTTATTCCAAAAGAATGATCTACAAAATATATGTTATATCTGTTTTTATACTACAAAAGCTTGAAAATCAAAATAGAAACCACTTAACGTGACTGTCATAATAAATAGATTCACATAATAGAACCTATGTGGAAACTAAATTATATTTGATCGAGCTAATGATCGAAACAGCAGTAGGGCTAATTGTCTTTATTAGTTGTTATCTCATAGGGATCATTTTTGTTATTTACGCAGACTATTTCACGCCCACTATGAGGAAATGTTTTTTATATTAATACAACCTTTATTTAGCGACATTTTAGATTTACAACAATTCAGCCACAGACATTTTATTGTGTTTTTCCAGGAACTTTAGAATACAACCTTAATGATGTATAACATAATTTAATTTCGACCATAACAATATCTTCCGTATTATAACGACCATAATTTCATAACATAAAGAAAAAATAATAGTCAAGATGTAGTCCGTTACAACGTTTATATTTTCTTTAAACACAATATTAATGTTTTTTTATTATTATTAATATCAAGTAGATATTTTTATATCTTTATATTAATCTGTGCTCGTCTAGTTACAGTCTGTTTCGCAGGAGTCCATAAAATGCATGTAGATGAAGCTATAATTTTGAGACTGTTATAAAAAAACAGTGAAAATAAAAATAAAATCAAAGTTTAGAATAATAGTCGTTTGTAAGATTATCTACATCCGAGTTATGAGATAGGTATCACAATTAAACAAAATGCTTTTATTACTTTATAATCTGTAGAATGAAGAATTGGCCGCGAAAATAGTTTAGAAACCATACGATGTAAACACTATCGAAAGGGTTTACGACAATTTGTCGACTGTTTTACCATAATACAGTTAATTTATAATTTTATTACACGTTAGTTTCGTGCAATTATTACGCATTAAGTATACAATTTTCACTATCAGACGAGTATGAAATACGTACCTACGTTTAAATTTCAATATTGTATGTATTACAATTCAGTATTACTATTAAGTACAGTATCTAATTATTACATAATTCTTAACAGAATTATTATTGTATGATGAGAAAGTATTCAAACAATATTTAATTTATCTTAGAACGGAATCTCTATATTATATTCAATATTTATTTTATTACTAAAATATCATAAATATTCATAGGCAGTAGTAGCGCCATCTGTAAAACCTACGATAAAACTTGATAATTGGAAGGAGACCTTATTAAAGTTTAGAGATTCACAGCCTATACGTTTCTGAAACTATCACTAGATGACACTAGCTAAAACATTTTTTGTAACCGGTACCTAATGAAAATGCCCTACATAAAATTACAGTTTGTAAATAAAATTGAGGGGTGACAAAACATTTATGTTACAATATTAATGAAAAATTTTACGTTGATCGTTATGTACAAAATCTTTAATCTATAATAAAGCGAGAGCGGGTCGCTAGCATTTATCTTAAGAGAAAACGAGTATACTCCATTTTCGCCTATGTTTGTCAAGCAATTTTTTTTATGGTGCATAATGATGAGTTTTAGTGTTATTAAAAAGTATTTTATAATTTATTGGCCTTTTATTCCGTGAGTGCTTAAAACATGTATGGTAACCTATATAATGAGACAAAAACATTTTCAAAACATACAAATTCTTGTTAATTATGTTTTTGTCTAAGTATTTTAGTTGACATTTGATCACTTGAAAATTTTCGTATTTTAGGCAAAACTGCCTGTGTTCTAATGTTCTCGTCTCGTTGTATTCCGGCGAGGAGTAAAGCATCATTCATTTCTTTAGTGTTAATAATGTCTATGATATGATGGTTCTTAAGGCAAAATGGATGATAAAGTACAATTATTTTAATCAACTTGTAATTAAATGTAAAACAGATGCAATGCTAGGCGGCCCCAAAACTAACCTCCTAGATGGCGTTACTAGTCACATCGTGTGGAACGCTGGACTGATATTACATACATAACGTACCTAACATTCCATATTTAAGAATGCTTCATAATTAGTTATTAAGTTTTATTTCACATAATTAATTTAGATTGCGTGTTACCTCTTTATAAATTTAAATTGAACATAACAAAAAGGAGAGCGTAAAAATATTTAAATATTGTCAAATCTGCAACATCACTTTATAGTTTTACTAATAATAGAAAATTAATCATGATAACATTGACGACTGTGTTTCGATCAAACCTGAATATTTCAAGACAATATTATTATGTAAGAGATTTAAGTGGTATTGAACTCTTGTAATATTATTTATTAAGAAGTTTGAGTTGCTTTTATTATGAATATAAATTTTCAATTTATAATATGTATGAAATAAAAATACCATACATCGGGACATAAATCGTATTTTGATAATTGAAGTAATAGCCGAAATAGCTCAGTTGGGAGAGCGTTAGACTGAAGATCTAAAGGTCCCTGGTTCGATCCCGGGTTTCGGCATATGATATACATTATATGCTTCTTTTTAGTAATTTGTGTTTAATTTTAATTCTTAGCTTATAAATTGATTTCAACTTTGATATTTTTAGTAATAAACATAATTAATGTTAATATCGTAAAATCTTTGTATGATAAGCTTTTTATTAATTCCGTGTTTATTTTTAAATTTCTCAGTTTGTTGGCTGCAGAGTTGGTGCAAAAACCACTTTAATATGGAAGATGGTTATCAAATTTGCCTATTAGATAAGATTTTTGAGACATCACGTGACGTTACATTACATTACATTAATTACAAATTACTCTAGTTTTCATTATGAGCGTTCTGTGATTAGATTTTATACATAAATATATTGTTTAATAATTCGTCTTTTCTTCGAAACTTTCTAAATACAAAATAAAATTAACTTAATTGCCCATGCAGTTATTCTTCGAATAAGGAGTCAATATTTTACAGGTGGCGTTTGTTCGGGTACTTATTTTTAAATATCTTGTTAATACCGACTATTTATAGCGCATTCATTCCTCCATTCAAGAACATTCCTCGTATGTATCTATTATTTATATTCTTGCGCTTTTAACTTAAAGGCTCGCATCGATACAAAGTGGTCGATTACATTCAGGCGCGATCCGTAGAAGGATGACCGCCAATAGCAAAGATTTCTTGACCGCTTCCGTATCAAATCCGGTTGTATAGCTACATCGGAGGGCTGCAGGATTCATAAAATCTCCTAACGCTTGGGTTGGCTACTAACCCTACCTATACGCACTGGAACAACGCGGTGGAGTACGCTCTAGGGCACCTCGGCTCAGAGCTAGACGTATACGTGCCCTGTAGTACACCATTAATAGGTTAAAGCCTAGTACCTCCATAACAGAGACTCGGTACCTATAAACAATTCCTGAATGATGTATGTTTGAAAACCAGAAGAATGAGGTTTACGTACTACGAGTACTGACAACTTGTTGATGAAAACGAATAACAAAACTTGAGAGATACGCAACAAAATGCGTTGAAACGGACCAGACGAATCGGTGCTGTCTCCTGTAAACGTACTATTTTTACATAATAAGGCGACCTTGATGGTAATAGAACGAACATCTGACATTAAAGACCGACGGACCGTTTGTATTCTAACTGGGTCAACAATCGCATGGAATCGCGCTTCCCAAAATATATCCGAGTTTCGTCCAAACGTAACCAAAATGTTGGCGGTCGTCCAAAACACAACTTTATGCCAATCGGCCGGTCGGCAATTAAGATTAATCAATTGAAACTTTTAAAATAACTCTTATTATCGCTGTAGATTACGCTTGACGTTTTGCAAAACTATTTATAAATATCCAAAATTATGGACTCATCATGACTCCCGTGGACTTATAAAGTATGATTTCCATTTCAAATTTAATATACTTACAAATAATTCTGTTGCCTTTGCCAGAAAATCGCTGACAAAAGTAATATTTAAATGCAATAAGTAACGAGGCTTGTAGTATTAGGGTCGGCCACTGAAAGTAGTGAGTAGCCCAGTGGTCTAAATTTGACCATAATCTTTATTTGAAATTTGATAAAGTATATATTTTTCTACTCCTATACATTCTTTATCTGAGATCACTTTTCTATAATGTATAAAATACAATTTTCTTTTGTATCTACTATTGTAAAGAAATACATTTTCTTTATTGAGAACTTGTTCGTTTGTCCTTCTTTCACATAAAAAGACGACGGAGCGACGGATGGATGTAATATTTAGTATGGAGATAATTAAATGACTGGAGAGTGCAATAAGCTCCTTTTCATCCCGGACAAATATCAAATTTTCATAAAAGAACACGTTTCAATCAATTATACGCTATAGATGACGTTATGATATAAAAACAGAATTTACACACACGATACGCGTGATGTAAACGGGAATGACATAATATTGAAAATTTGAAGCTAACTAGTGATCAATGATCAAGTATGACCTATGATCAAGTATAATCATTTAATTATCATATTTAGTTATTGTTTGTAGCTATGATCCTGGTTTGATGTATTTCACACGTCCTTGTTCCCTTCCATTCAGAGATTTTTAAAGATACCTAATCTAAATTATTACACTAGTAAATAATATGCTTCAATTGGACTCCCAATTACCTAGGTCTCAGAATCGGATGTTAAAAGTTCGTTAAAAATAATTTATATTAGGAAAGTTAAGATTCACTTAGATAATAGTATACTCCTTTAAGCGATATTTTATCACATCGTATACATGTCATTATTTCAGTCATTCCATAAATCAATCATCAAATATGCATCAACTAAATGAGCAATATCAGGGATAACTCAAAAATTATTCGTCAGATGTCGCTCAAATTAATATGGAACCACATGAGAAGCATATGTTTTCGAATAGAAAAATAAATAATTATTCAAATCGCTACACCCAGAAAAAAATTATGAAGTAACCTCCTCTTTTTTGAAATCGGTTAAAAACCACACGCTTTGTATTCTACGTTTGAGTCTAAAGTATTTTTTTATATAATTGTGCGTATACTTACGAGTATGTACCTATTTTTTATTTGGTTCAGGGTGTGTGAATTATTAAAAAAATACAGAACATGAATTTAGTGGTTACAATGCTTTTGTAGCGCGACCCAGTGTCACGATTATGAATTATATTTTTAATTAGTTTCGAGGATATCGGATTTGTTATGTGGTGATATATATATGTATATTATATGTTAGATTTTGACTCAACTAGAATTTCAAAATTTGCGAAATTAGTGCTATTTATTAGTATACAAAAGTTAATTTAATAATAATTTTGTTTTGTTCTAATAATTTTAACACGATATGGTACAGTTTTGTGGGTTTATATACATATTAACAAGTGCAACAACTTTATTACGGTTTTGTTCGGATTATCGTTTATTTTGAACATAGAAGAAGAAATACGACTTTATTCGATCATCATTAATTTTATTTCTGGTTTACGTATTTTCAATATTTCAAATTTTGATTCATTTAGAGATATTTAACGTTAAGTAAAACGAGTAGATTATACTCGTATAATTCAATCAAAGCGAAAAAATAAGGAGTGAAATACTATTAATAATATAAAATTCAGGGTGCAAACAAAATTAAAACTGAAAGGTCCTGCAGGAAGTGAGAAGAAAGATTATAACGAAATTTTTATTGTTAAATGATGGTGAATGAAAACTGGGCGAAAAATTCAACTATTGAGGTATATTTGTTTTACCGACTACTTAGTGCATAATTGACATTTTTTACCATAGAAATTGTGTGTGATTAAGATTTTATTTATATTGTCCCTTTTTCTTTTACTAATAGAACGTCCCGTTTTACTTAGCGTTACGTTACTTACAAAATCTTAGCTTCTATTGTGCGTAGCTTATTATTATTATTATTAGCTTATTTGTTACTTGTAGCATAATGTTTTATTAGCCTATAGTTTTATCGATGAAAAATGAAATGAAAAATGAAAAATCATGAAATGATTTTCTTATTTTTCTTTTTTTTTGGCGTTAATGAAATTCGTTTATTATTATATAACGCCTAAATGCAATAAAAATTGACAGAAAAATTAAAATATTAACGTAATATATGTGGGAGCTCGACTGAAACTAAAAGCGCATTCTAAGACAACTGCCGCTCTATCTTTTGTTTTTATTATTTTCTAGTTCGCGCTCCCGTTAAGTGGCCTGTAACTATAATATGTATCATGAAAACTATACTTATAACTAATAATAATTTCCGTCGCCTACAATTAGCCTATAGCTTTCCTCGATAAGTGGACTATCCAACAAAAATATATTTTTTCAATTCATATCAGTAGTTCCCGAGATTAGCACGACTAAACAAACACATAAACTCTTCATCTTTATAATATACGTATAGATATGTAGATGTAAAAAGATTAAAGATCCACGTTTTGCCCGGGCAACTTCTCTACGTATTCATCTATGTGAATTTATTTAATCAGTAGTTGTTTAAGTGATACTTCGTTTGCAGCGTTGCCAACTTTATCATCATCGAAATAAAATGTTTGGATCACGCTCCCTTGAAACGTTTACGATATCGGCATAACACTTTAATTTAATACCTGTTATTTCAAAATTATAGACTACTATGATATGTGTGACGTGATATATGTGGTATTGCTGTATACATTTTTAGTTATTATTATAGACTGTATAATCTAATAAATATGAACATTATAGTGTTAAAAACAAAATTTATACTTATTTATAAATTTTACATAATAAGTTACCTGCTTAATATCTTTGAACTTTGAATTTTCTTTCTAACGAAACGCAATCTCATGATTTTATAATTGTCTTATTAATAAACTGTGCTAAAGTTAGGAATGAACACCAAACGTGCACTGAATGCACAGTGTTAATATGTTATAATACAAAAGATGTTTGACAAAGACTACCTTAAGTTATTATTATATGTGATACATAAGTGTTTACCAAATATTTCTATAAGTCTCATAAAATATTTTATATTATAACTAGCCGATCCGGCCTCGCTTTGCTGTGACTAAGGTTTACAAATTCAATTTTATTTACCTTACGATATTAAACAAATAATTTGTAATAAAATAATATTGCGCCTATAATTTGAGGTGTTAGCTATCCTATCTTTTAAGTTGGATCAAACTACATACAGTGTGCAAAATATGATTAAAATCGGTTAAGTAGTTTAGGAGTCCATCGCGGACAAAAACTGTGACACGTACTTTATATATATTAAGAATATGCAATTTGTACTTACATCTTCGGTTTGTTCCCGGGGCGGTTTCCATGTTTCTGTGGGCGCAATATTATTGAAGTCACTTAAAGATGAATGTTTTATATTCTTTTTACTTGATTTTTTCATTCGTTTCGGTGGCATTGGGAGCGTTTGTGATTGTATGGGTACGGCATCAGGATATTCTATTACGTCGTCGTTGGCATATTCATGAATAGAGTGCAAATCTGTAGGTGATGGAAAATCAATTTGGTTAATTACACCACTGGGTTGTACTTCTCTTTCAATAGATTGCACCGGTTGATTATCGATCTGGTCATCTGGGAGTCCAAGATCTAGTTCACTAAATTGCATACTTGCATTAACACTATCATCAATGTATTTTATAGATTCAGTTTCTTTCTTCTTTCTTTTAGCCCGTGACGGTCGTACAGGTGGGAATGTATAATATCCATCGTCCCTTTCATTTATGTCCTCTGTGGAATAACCCATAGTTTCATTCTCGTCAATCATAAGCTCTGGGTCGGCCTCAGCATTCATTTCATTAGCATACATGTGCTTATTGTCGTCAATATCCGCGTCCATTCCAACTAAATTGAGAACATTTTTAGGAATTTTGAAAGCTTGTCGTATTTCGTCACTTAAGTATTCTCTGACTTGAATATTTTCACGAGAAATTCCTTTCGGTCGAACAAAAAATTCGTCGTTATTAATTTCGTTAATGTGTGTGTTTTCATGTTTAGCCGGTGATATATCAGGAATCGAGGTTGTGCTTCGGGCACCATTGAGATGTAATTCTCGGTTTTCCTCATCCACGTACTCGGGGCTTAATTTGTCAAAATCATACGTAGTTTCAAAATGTTTTCTTTCTTCTGATTCACTTTCATAGTTTGTATCACCTTCAATATTACCGTATTCTCGTGGTTCTTCTGGACTATCTGGTATGTAATTTACAGTAGTCTTTTTTACGCGGTTGAATGTAAACGTAGGAGGAGGAGTATCTTCCCGATTTAATGTGGGAGATGATGAAGTTTTTGGAATCTCATTCTTTTTTTTCCTGCTAAAAAAACGTGGATAAGTTTTTGCTTCGAATTCAACCGTTGCTATATTTGGCAGATCGGTTGAAGACTCTGTTACATTTTGTTCTACATTTTGTTCCTTCTTTTTAGTCAAACTGGGAAAATTAAATTTAGGTCGTTCAGGCATTTTGAATTTTGGTAAATCTGGTACGGTAAACTTTGGTCTTTCTGGAAAGGAAAATTTTTTACGATCACTAACACTCAGTTTGTCGGATACATTTATATTTTTCTTGGCCTTTGGTCGATCGGGCAAACTAAATTTCCTTCTGTCGGGTAATGTAAATTTTGGTCTTTCAGGAAGTGAAAACTTAGGTCGTTCAGCAAAGTCTGACAAAAATTTAGGTCTTTGTGGCATGTTAAATTTAGGCCTTTCAGGCATGCTAAATTGCTTAGCTTTCATATTTTGTATTTTCGTCTTTAATTTTCCAGCTTGTGATTTCAATTTTCCAGTTCCTTCCTTAATTCTTTGTTGAATTTTATTTTCTGTACTTTCTGAAGTCTTGGTGCGACTACCTCGTTTCAGTGGTAAGTTTTCTAAAGCAGATGAATCTACTTGGCTTGTACTAAGATCACAATCAGTCCTCGATATGGTGGATGGTGTATTTACAAAAAACCTGTCTTCAATATCTTTTTGAAGTATTGCTGCATTTGAAATATCTTCCATTTTGCTATCTGTAAGATGTTCTTTATCTTCCGTCGGCTCTTCTTCATCTGACGTATGCTGTAAATATTTTCGCTCCAAAGATGTTGTGCTTGACAGCTCATCATCAGTTTTCACCATTGTTGGTTTTTCGTCTACACTTGGTGATGTATAAATGATATTCGGCGGAGGCTTTTCAATAATTTCATATTCGTGATCACTGAAATTGAAGTATAATTACAAATGTAATGTAGAATGTAACGATATTGTATTAAATGAGGCTTAGCAGGACACATACATATAATTTTCAATAAATAATTCTGGTTTTATAAAGTCATAAGTTCGCTTTGCAGGAATATGAAAATTGGAAAAGCTGTTTATAAAAACTGTAAATCGCAAAAGTTGAGATGCGTCGCATAAGTTTAAATTTATATTTGAACGGCGCGCACAAACATATAACTCGAGTCACAATTAGGCCAACGGTCGGTGCTCGTTTTAGCCGCAGCGGTCGCCGGGCAAGACGTTTAAGAGGTTACAGATTTATTTTACAGATCGTAATTTTAGTCATAAAATGACAACGAAACTATCTGGACATGAATGTAGGTGTAACTTACCCCACATTCGAAATAATGTGGCTAGCCCGCGATGTTGGTCTAGTGCCCACTGGATTGATTCTCTCCGGTAGTAACGAATCACATTGAAAAAATTGGCAAGCACAACGAACTTCCGGTGTAAACACCTGAACACTTCCTTCCCTGGTTGGTCTTACAGGCTTCTCTATTGGAGTCCCACCTTCGGATGTCCATCGACGAAGTTTACTCATAACTACTGTCTACCAAAAAGCCTTAGATCTAAGGCATATTAATTTTTTTTTTGCCTAAGTATTTTAACTGGACTCAAGTTATGACATAGACAATGAGTCATTAAATGGAACGTGTTTGTGAAAGCCGTGCTGTAAATGAACTAATCACCGGCGTGAAAGCAACCGCGAGCACTGTTCGCTGATGACAATTTTAAAGAGCTTACCCACTGTGCAGGAAGACGATTCGGACAGAGCTATATTTATCGGACACAGCTAGCACGTTCGCTTTGCATGTGTGAAACAGTACCGTTTTGTCACAGTAACATATGAAAATAAAAAGTATAAAAATATTATAGTAAAATATGAGTTAAAAATATTTACCTGCTAGGTTTAGACCAGTCTTTGTCTTGGTATTCAACATCATTCCTTTTGCTTTCGATATCCCGAGGACTAGGGCTTGGTGATGATTCGATTGGTATTGTAGTTGATTGTTCTAAGTTATGATTATCGTTATCGTCATCCATGATTTCAGTAATTGTTATGTTTGGTGAATCATTTTTTGGTCTTGTATCATTTACCTGATTTTGAAATATTTCTTCAACATTTGACTCCTCAGGATCCATTTCTTCATCTAATAATAATGCTTCTTTATTTACATCATCTGTTTTATGCAGTTTTTCCATTATGTGTTCTTTGGATTTTAAGGAAACATTATCTTCTACAATTAAACTTGGATCTTGAGATGCTATAGATTTCTTTTCAGTAAAACTATCATTCTCTTTGTTACTATAACTTTTGTTTTCATCTTTATCTGTTAATAGTTTTTCAGAGTCTGGAGCAAACTGTAAAGATTTCTCTAAATCTTGAGTTTTTGAATCTTCTATGTCTTCGTATATATGTTCTTTTGTTTTTCTTAACGGTGGTGAATCAATACTCATGTTCTTGCTCACTTCATCCGAATCACCAAGCTTGATTGCACTAAATTTTTGTCTTCGGACAGCCCCTGGGGAATTTCTCAATTGTCTTATTTCTTGAGCAACTTCATTTTTCTTTCTTTTAGATAAAGGAGATTTTTCATTATCACTTCTATCTAACTTATGGAGAGTTTTATCTGCTAAATGTTTTATTTTATTAACTAATGGATGACAACATTTAGTTTTTTCCCGTGTTTCGGTGACGCCAATGTATTCTTGCTCGGGTGCACGTCGCTTTAGAATACTTTTTGGAGATACATTTTTTGGCACTTCTAAAGGGGTAACTAAGTGTCCACTCGTTTGACTTTCTGGTCTCTTAGTTATATATGCATTGACTGCTTGTTTAATGGGATCATCTTCTGAGTCCAAGGATACTTCTTTAGAAAAATTGGGTATATGAACACCTTCATCTTCTCCTTCTTCACCGTGTTTTCTGCTGCTACCCGGTGATGAATCCAAATTCAGTATTCGTTGGACTTCACCATCTATTGGTGAATGAGTACGTGACTTAGAAAATTCACGCGACATACTTCTTCTTGGCGTAGTTGCTCTGATTATATCTTCAGCAGTAATTTCCCCTTCTAATGGTACTTTCAAAAGGTGTGTCCACGGGTAGCCTCCGGCTTCACGAGCTCTTCGTAAATCCTCCCATTGGTATGTCTTTAATGGCACAGGCGGGTTATCTTTTTGAGTATCTGGCGACAATTCAGATTCCATAGGTTTAGTTAATAACTTAATTTAATAAATAGTTTGTTTGTAAACCTTTAACAGGAAAACGTCCATAGTCTCCTT
>DWJN01000451.1:0-24138 GCA_018248895.1 Carystus phorcus
TTCTGTGTTGTCCACGGCACCCACGACACGGGGTATCCTAGTGTGGGGCTATGAGTGTGTGGCGTTATTTATTTATTTATAATACATTTATGCACGTCATTTGATGATTGATTGATTTTGTCATCTATTTTGATTTGAATATTGATTCGACTATAAGTGCAGTTTAAACTAGAATAGAAATCATTTTTAACGTCCTATAAATCTGTTAAAGACATTCCGTGTTCTAATCAAAGTAAAGAAAGATATGCATATACGGTTTTGATGTTACTATATCGGCTTCCACTGGGTAGCAAGACAACAATCAGTCGGTCCCATTTCTGTCCCATATGGAACCTTTTCGAAATCCAATGACATAAATCTTCCGTCAGGAATAACACTCTTACCTAGATCAACCCGTGTTGGAAAGATGCTACTTAATACGGAAATCCAACCGGACATCTTAATATTAATCCGTCAAGCTATTTTCAGGAACATTTTCCATTAATTTCTAAACTTAAACATCTAAAGAATAATACTTTCGACAGATTCCACGACTCTGATTTCTAGCTCGAATTATTCATTCCATATTTATGGACAGTTTCACATATTTTTAATTACGTCTGTCTTACATTGAAACATGTCAAGCGAGGGTAAGACAAGTACAATCTAGGCCTCCCAATTATGAGGAAAGACTACCTGCAATGTGAAATGAATCGCGGATTCCATCGCGAAACTCTGACTTTTCCTGATACGTCTCGCTGACATTATTTAAGCATTGCAAACACAGACGTGCATAATAGACATGTGTGTTGAATAGATATTTTATTTATAACCCGATTGAAATAAATCCTATAGCATATCTCAGTGATAACCATAACTCAGATTGGTTAAGCCGTTGCTAACATTAGCCTGATTCTGGAATCTTTGTTACAAGTTGTCTATATTTGTTTCAGGTCGCGGTAGCAGGTGTTCAGGAGCGGTCCCGTGCTGAGGCATGCGGCGGCGATGACCCGGCGCTCCCCGCGCGGCATGCCCTGCTGACATGGCACCCAGCCGCTCCGCACTCCTTACGCTGGCAGCTCTCACAGCACTAGCCGGTAACTCCCATTGTCACTGCTACAAAACGCGTGCACACTCAACGAGATCATTAGCAACGAGCTGAGAACGCGCTCGTAATGCGCGTTATAATATATTAATGTCTAAACAACTTCGCCCAACGCTTGTTCCATGTGTTTGTCTAAGAATTTGTTAGCGCAAATCCCCAAATATGATTCTGGTGGCTTGGGATAATGCGGTGGGATCGAAGTTGTAAAATTTTGACACAGGACGGTTTATGTTCTTCATTGTAGCTATAGAATAAAGAATTTTATATAATTTTGTTTTCCACGTCTTGGGATTAAATAATACTAGTAATACTGTTAAACTTGTTACAGACAAAATTCGTCCTAACCATAAGACATTTATATATTTTATTTATTCCGATTTACATAAGCATGAAATCATTTATAATTATAAAAAACATTATAAGTGCCACCTTATAACCGCAATTTAAGGTAAAGAAAGCCTTTATGCTAACTCAATTATTCGTGAGGTAAATTTATTTTTCCTCCTCTTTACTTTTATTTGTATACTCTCCCCATGCTTACTAAATTATATGTAAATGTATACTAATAAATAAGGAGACGCTTGTTTTGTCCAGACTAACTGGTAAAACTACATAATCAATAAACATGAAATTCGCGGCGTATTGAAGATTTTAGTACCTAAATGATATAGAAATACGGTTAACGGTTAAATATTAATTCTTATAATAACCTTTTCTTCGAGTGAAGGTACTAAGGTAGAGGAATAACGAAACGAAACCAGTGCAGGTTACTCTTGTATATAATAAAGTTAATAAATCCAAATAAATAAGTTTGTTTGCGATTATAGTATATATATTAATAGGCAACCAACTACCGGTGTAAAACTTTTAAATTAAACTATATTATTATTTTATTAACTAACTATTAATATTACCTTAACTAACTGCCAGTAATTTCCAAAAATAGTAATGTGATGTGATGTATGGACAGACACTCAAAATTAGAACACTAACTCTATAAGATAATTAATGAACACAACGTATTTTTCTACTTTATATAAACGAGTATATCAGCTTTTTAAAGTCCACTGCTAGACATGGGATTCTCGTAATTGGCTATCATAACTCAATTATTTCAGTCCAATCTGATTGTAGGTAATTGATGATGAAGTCCTAAATGGTAAGGCGCACTTAATAAACGCCTGTTCACTCTTGATTTATTTACATTTCATCGGATGCGTGACCCCAAAAATATTATATTAGATGTAGCAATCGTTGTTTGAAACTCCAAGAGTAAACAGGTTTTTCTACTATACAAATCGTTCTTCAATAGTATTATTATTTCAATAGGTTAGTGACGGTATTTCGCTTCATTAAGAGAGAGCGTTATAATTATCGGAGTCATCTGGCAGGATAAAAGAAGCCGTTCAATTGCAAAGGCGCGGCACATCGAACAAAGGAAAGCTATTCGTAATTTGGTTAAAAGCTTTACCGTTGACGTAGTATTTAATATACAATATTAACACGTTAATTGCTATTTGTTATTTTACTCAGAAAATATAACGTGTAAGTATCAACATCCTTCGCTTTGACTATAGTTAAGTCATTTAGTATTATGTCGAAAATAGTAAGTATAATTTTGTCCTTTATTTAAAATAAAAAAAAAAATAAAGAAAATAAGTAACGTGAAGATGACAAAAAACTAAATCTATACGAAAATGTATTCATCCATTCACACGTCAGCGTGAACGTTTGTATTTCAACATTTGCTACGATCCGTGTCCAATTTGTCCCAAATAATGCAATGCATACCTTATTATGTTTCTTATACAACTACATAATTTCATATAAAAAATACGAACAAAGCAAAGACACTATATGTGTTCCGTTATATGGTCATTACCGCTCTTGCATATACCATCTGTGACCGTCAAAGACGAAATCCTTTAAAGCGTTTTTAAATAGCTCTATAACTCTCGCAACAAGTTAAAATATTTTACAGTTGCTTTGAATATTACCAATATTAATTTAACATATTCTAAAATGTAGTATACACTGTAAACATATCTAGGTATATCAATATAACAGATCGCTGCGTGACGAACGATTCAATGGCTCAGCACATTCTATTAAAACGTTATCGTATAATCTCATCAATGACATGCAATCGACTACTTTAGTAGAAATAAGCCAGAATATCTCGACATCTACAAACGTAAATCAAGATATCCATTATATGTAAATAAGTACGAAAACATCGAAAACCGAGCTTATATTTTAATACTTATGCCACGTGACGCTTTTAGTTAATATGCCCAACGTCCACATTTTAAATATTACGACTTGCGCTCAGTCAGTCAGTGCGGTTTGAAAATAACCCTAAGTGAAGTACTCATTGTTTGGCGGCCTGTGTCGATCTTAAGTAAGATCGTGTTATGCAGTTGCGGTCTTATTATGCGGTCAGTATTAATTAAATTGTTGACCAGTGGAGTAAAATTTCTTAAGCAGTTTTCAACGTCAGATCTGGTTTTTTTGTGTGTAACTAAACGTGAAATGTACCTCATGATGGTAAGTGTTTACCAACATGGACATCAGCAACCCCAATAACATCACTGATGTGTTGCCGAGCAAGAAATAAGAGAGAAGAAATAAAGCATCAGACGGGACTATAGTCAAGCATTAATTTATAATTAAAAAAAAATACTGGTTTTCAAGCTCGTCTATCATTTGGCGGACTAAAGCAGGAGAGAGATTGAATTCTGGTTTCACTCTCGTTTTTAAATAAATTTTGTAATTAAAATAAAAACACTTTTAGTTTGAAGAATAAATAAAGTTTTAGTTAAACTTTTTTACAGGACCTGAATTATACAATTCATTATCTATTATACAGGAGAATACTTAAAAATACTAGCAGAACTTTAATCTAACAAAACTTTCCTATTTGAAACAAAAGAAGTGAAGTAGTTATAAACTGTGACATAGCATCGTGCTCTCATTCTCCAAGAGGCACTTCTGAAAACTCTCACAAACGTTTTTATACTTTTCAGGGTAGCTTCAAAAAGAAAACAAAATTGTTTAATAACTGTATAAAATATATGTTAGTTTTTACCTTTTAAGTTCTGTGGTATACCTATATACAAACGATAAAAAGTTCATCTATCTATAATAATATAATATAAAAAAGTAACTTGTTTATGTAAGACATAAATATAATTCAAGATTTACACTCAATGATAAATATAAAAAAATAGTGTCTCATATAAACATACGTTAGATTCCTCGGGTATTTCTGCACGCGTATATTTCTTAACATTCCATTATGATTATGTGAATATGTTGAATCCAAGCAAGAATCGGCCATTGTTCGCTTTATATGTGAAGTATTTCTTGTTTACATAAGGAATAATACGGGCTGAAAAAACTAAGCATTTTTGCGGTGAATGTTTTTGCTGTGATAATTTTTCCTAACGAAGTGCTTGCGGCAGTTCTACAAAGATGATTTAAATTCCAAGTTGTCAAGTATCTGCTCCGTTCTAGCTTTTGCAAACAAGCTCGGTTCAAATGGCCGGCCCGTAAAACGGATTTTACCTCGAGTGGACTCGGACACTGTACTTATACCGTTTCATAGCTTTTTAATTGCTTTTCATTTATATTTGCTTACATCGAATTCCATATTTTTCTAAATACTTATAAAACAACCACTTCTACTTATACATATGTAAATTGGCCAGGCAGTATGTTGATGGCTAGTAGTTAATATTTCGGTGGCCATTTAATATTCACAGTCGCATTGTTTGTTTGTCCGCCTGCGTCATTCACTAAATAAACATCGGCAGAACATCAATACAAATTAAATATTTAATACCAATGACGACGGGGAAAATAAAGGAGTTAAAACGTTCCCCATATTTTTTATAAAAATTCGTTCTCTCACAGATAATGCAGAACAATAAGCCTCATGGAGCGATGAGGGACCCGTGGCTTATAATGGACTATAAATGGGACGGCACCAATGCAAACATTAAATTTTATACAGAAGTTCCTTATACTCGTAAGTGTGGAGAGCACTGAGAAAAGATTTTATAAATATGTCTCATAAAGGGGTGAATCGGTTTAGAGTTACTTAAAAAAGACTATAGAAGTAGGTATACTTCCTTTTTAAAGTTATTTTCAGGAATTGAGACACGGGCACTAGCTTGAGATAATTAAAATTTTAAACAATAAAACCTTAAAAATAAAAGCGGATCTTAATTTAATTAGGTACATTTTTAATTTATAAAACTTTATTGTTTAATGACTACTTCACAATTTCCTGCTTTTGTTATGGCATATGTAAAGTTTAATGTGTGAGGAGAGACTTGGCACAGCGATTTCTCATAATTCGTTTCAGGCTCTCATTAAAGCTTTTGCCTTTGATGACGATATAGAGGAGTTTGGGTCGCTTGTTTCAAGTTGTTTCGCGACAACATAGTTGCAAACGATGTGAGTACTAAGTGCCGACTGGTTGTGGACTGGAAAATTGTTGTAGGCATTTATGTATCATATTGTAGAAGAATGAATGTTTTTAATACTCGCTTTTATATATTAAACTTCAACTTGGACTGATTTTTAATACATCTGGGTGACTTTAGGTTTAGAAAGGAATTCAATAAGTAGTCTTTTTAATTACTTATTCTGTTACTAAACCATTGCTTTTTTAATTTTTACCAACAACTAATACCATTGAACAACTATCTTGTGTAACTTTATAATGCTTAGTTAAACCTGAATTTTTATATACCAACTAACATGCTATGTAAAACAACTCACAAATAAGGAGTTAATTACAATTCGTAGAAGAAAAACCATCGCGGTTCGTAATTCGTAACATACCAAAAAATGAAAACTTAAGACAGTAATGTAAATTAATAACCATACTTAGATGTTAATAAAATTAATATTATCTACAGCCATTTCAATTTTATTTACAGGTATAGATTCAATATCTTTGTGGCATGGCGTTCAATGCCGTTCGAGCTATTGTCGTTTGTGCCTTTCATAGTTTGACGCAGTTTACAATAAATGCGCGCTTTATATTCAAAGAACCACTAGTGCACATACAAAAGGATGCCAGAAATATTATGAAAATCTATACTCATAAAAAAAACTTCTTTATTCAAACGCGCTAATTTCAGAAGAAAAAGCGTTATCAAACTGCTTTATCCCGGTGCGATAGGCTAATGGCTAATTATACGTAAGTACCATGTACTGCAAAGATAATGGTTTAAGTAGATTTAAAAAAGTTTGCGACCATTGCAATATCTTATAAACAAGTCACGTTAAGATATTTTGTGTTCAATAATTGCACATGCAAGTTTATAAATAGAATAGAATAGTAGAATGTGAGGTCACCTACATAGTAACAAATACAGATTAAGTCCAAAACGGAATTGTATGTAACAGGATTTAAGTGCCGTACATATTTCCTGTTAAAATTTAAAAGATGTGAGGCCTTGCGCTTTTTAATTTGAGTGAGTGGTTTCTGACATAACCTAAGTAGTTTCTGAGCACAATATTTTTTCAAATGAAAACCTTAAAAGTATTTTAAAAGCAACGAGTTCATCTTACCTATGTATATATGAAACTCTCGTGTCACAATGTTAGTTACCATACTCCTCCGAAACGGCTGTCCGATTTTTATGAAATTTTATATGCATATTCAGTAACTCTGAGAATCTGCTATTATCCATTCTTCATACCCCTAAGTGATAAGGATTGCCCACCCCTAACATTTTATTTTTATTTTTTTTATCATTTTATAATGTGGTATTAAAAATACATACAACCCTAAATTTTCACCCCTCTATTACCAATCTCTACTTTTTAATAGTATTCTTTTTCTACTATGGCAAAACAACGTTTGAAGGCGCAGCCAGTAATATTATGAAATACATGTAAACCTAGTCAAAGAGTTGGTTAAAAACGACCGAGTCCACTCAGATTGCTGACCATTGAAATTTTATTACTTCCTATTTTTAACCGATTTAAAAAAAATGAAGGAAAGAGGTTCTCAATATATCTGTATTTTATATTATAATAAATTTTTACTGGGTATATTGATTTAGATGATTCTTTCTTTATTCGAAACCTGGTGCTTGTTGTGTAGTCTTGTATTAATTTGAGCGACATCTAACGAGTAGTTTTTGATTTATGCCTAATAATGCGCATTTACTTGATGCGTTACATTTCGGACAAGACGGATTTTTGCCTTGACAAAGTTATTGAATAACATAATATATCGCCGGTATAATGGAAGAAACCACTAAAAAGGAAGAAATAAAAATCTTTTAACAGAAAAGGAAAAAGCGCATTCAAAGGAAATAAAATAATTTGATGAGAAATACTGTTTATAATAACTTTGGCCTAGAATAATTAAGGAAAGTGGCACCGACTTCCTAAAGAGTTTCACTTGTTTTGTTAAAAGATTTTTAATAATATGTTATATCTTTTCCTTTATATTTCAATTTTACAAATATCGCAACTTAACGCATACATATGGCATAAAACACCTCACATAACGCCTATAGGTAAATAATGTATTTCAAACTTGATGTCGATGAATATTATGGAACATATACTGGAGCTAAACAGATGAGGTATCGCAAAATTATCCCAGGAGAAGTAATAACAGCTATAGCTGTTACATATAGGTTACTAACGTCAAATCTACACTAATCCTTGTCCTGCGCGCTTTGTCACTAGGTAACTCTTACTTCGGCATAGTGGTCGTCTGTACCATCCGGAGGACAGACTGAGGCTTGTCAACCATTTCTTCAAGCCCTTCTGGTGGCTATGCCAACATATCCTATGGTACAAATAGTAATTATAACGTGCAAGGCGAGAATGGGTAGAGAGCCCCTTAAAAAGTTAATATGGTCAAAATGAAATTTAGATATGTAATACTATTACTGTGAAGGAAAGGCTTTTTCACTCCGATTCAAAGTAAATGAGGACTTCAAAATGCTGTATTTAAAAAAAATCAGATTGCAATGGATATGCGGGTATATATACGGGTTTTATCTATTAAAATCAAGAACTAAAAATTTTATTTTTTCATTCAATAATTTTTCGCTCGTTACAAAATAAATTGTACGCGTATCAGCATTAACTGAATTTCTTCACTAAAGAGAAGAGGGCAAATTGTAGCGATATATTTACATAGTATAAGTAGAGAGAGAATAAGAAATCTCAACTTTAAATATCTTAACGATAAGCAATAGTTTTTCACATAAACAACAATTGGTCTGTCGAGAACAAGAAATACTGATAAGTAATTCATACTAATGCTAACACTAAATTAAATATAGAAGATGGTATATTTTCTATGTAATTCGTAACAACTCTAGACATCATTTTATTAAGACTTGACAATTTAGCAAGCTAATTTTATTTTTGTAGATCAACGGTAAATGTGTAGAGAAAAATAAAACGGATGTATCAAAGTATAAAAGCGAGGGTCTGTGGTAACCTATTGACCTAATAGTCCCGGTATAACTAATTCTCCCCTCACTTTCATAAATTATACCTATCTCGAAATCCACGCAACTTAACACGTACGAGTTTTAGTGCGGTATTAACTTTAACATTAACTTTCTAAGCTTTATTATTAGTTGTAAAGAAATTATCTGTTAAATAAACATTACCTACATGTCTGATATTTACCATATTACATTGACCTGGTTTGTAAATATTTTTTATTATAATAATATGTACGCCTATGCAGGTCATAAGCTTTTGTACACTTTGCTAATACTATCGTTTCGAAAAGATTTTTTATCGTACAAACGGTTAAAATTTTACCACCAGCACCATGTACCAATTACAATTCCAAGATTTCCTTTCGTTTTTTCTATTAATCTACGTATACGAATGTTACAAATTCTTCCTTTTTTGGGCTAAGAAGCGTTGTTCATTTCAAGTTGTTGTTCGTGGTGTCCCTATTGAAAATGATTGGGTTCTACCTTGTTTATTTCTGTAAGTACTCATTCATGTTGTTATTTTTAATCCGCTTGGTTAGCTATTACCGTTCACCAAGTATTTTTTCGAGTTTCGTTCGCAATGTTAAAGAGCCAAACGCAATGCGCGTCCCAAGTTTCCTTTTTGGCTTGGAATTCATTAATAACAATGACAGGAACATCCAAACCGAGAACAGAATTTTTAGTCATCATTAAAATTTTTGCTATTTATAGACCTAGGCAGTCTAGCAAGGTAACTATGCGCTACAGCAGTCTAGCAAATAGGTTCCACTTCTAAGTTGTTTATCGGTTTTCATGTACATGAAAATGACGATGACAGAAAATACAACATAACTCTTCATGGAATAGATGTATAGTGCAGTTTTTACTTGAATAAAAATTATTCGAGATACGTCCAATGAGTAATAAATAATTATAACACATCCAAAATTACTGACAAATAGTATCTCTCAAGTACTGACTTACTGCACCTATACGTGTTTCGTAAAATAAATAACAAATGTTCCTGTGTGAAAAACAATGTGGCGCTCGCTGAGAAAAAACCTTTGAAAGGATTTATTGCGGTTTGAAACACTTCGTAGGGCCGGTCGTAAATGAGAAAATTACTCGAACCCTCCCTGCACGGGTGACAATTTAAATTATTAAGTAGGTATTAACAAAATTACTTGCTTTTCTTCAGCTTTTACTTGCATTGCATTATAGACTGCGGTTACAAAACGAAAATATAAAGCCCGTAACGAGATTTGTGCATAACAAAGCAGTGTCTCGAAGAATGCAGTTGTTGAGAAAGTTCTAGACATCCCTAATTTGCTTTATTGAACGGTTTCTCCTACTCGAGAAATAGCTTTGTCGATTCTTCATAACAAATAGCCTTTATATCATTTTTATATTTACATTTTGCTTTATTTAATGAGAGATAGGAAAGACATTTCACGATGAGCATAGTTTTAATGCACCTTCCGCCATTAGTAAAAAGACTCAACTAGTGTCATTCTAACAGCCCGACCTCGCATCGCTTCAGGATATACCATATACCTATTGTATAATCTTCAAGTTAGAATAGCATCCGTACAGTATCAGGACTAAAGAGTTTGTGTCAATATTACGAAGGTACTTAGATATAAAATCAAGTTTGCGAAAGTATAAAGAATTAGACTTAAAATGCGCATTTTCATACAACAAACATTTAAAAATTTTCGTACCGCTGATGAAAAATAAAGGGTTTTTGAATTCATCCTTCTTTTGACTTCGCCGTAGTTGCAAAAATTAAAATATGTTTTTTAATGTATTTTATTTTAATATGATAATAGAACTCACATGATTTTGCTTCATTACGTATATTCAATAGGCTTAATCAAGTCGGGCAATGGCCTGTAAACAATCCGCAAAGTTATCTTAGGTTAATCCGATTTTTTAAAAATAGATAATAATATTTTGATTAAAGACAACGTTCACAACATTAATTAGGTATAATCATTATTATTGTTAATTACGCAGCTTAACCTTTATCTGTACGTGTCAGTAGCTAGGTTTATAATAATAAAACTTTATAAAATACTGAGATAGACGCGCTTATTAAGTTGAATGCCTACTTAGAACGAAAACAATGGCGAGCGAGTTGCAGCATTCATGCAACTGTATTGAGAACGACATGCAGTGAATACTCTTTGAGAATTATTGTGAGAGAATTTATAGTACATGAGTTATTGTTAATATTAAACTAGCTTATTTACATTTAATTCCCTAAAATGACAAATCCAAGTTCACAGTCGTTCACAGCATGTGATAGTCGGTCCCAGTTGTTATCATAAATAAGTTTAAGTCACGTTGGAGGCCTTCGGGCGGTATAAAAATTTCAGACACCACTAACCACCACTATTGGCCACTAACCTCTCCACCAATCCGCACTGGAGCAGCGTGGTAGAGTATGCTCTAGACCACCTTAGTGATACGAGACTCGTGCTCAGTAGTGGGCCATCAATGGGTTGACGCCACGTTAATATAAAACTTCAAACCACATCCATATCCATTTACAATCAGGACTAAATTGCACAATGCTTCTCTTTCCGTTGTATGTACAGAATTTACAGTTTACTGCAAAACTCTTTAACGTTTCGAAAAAGACTGTCACTTCATTATAAAAAGTGGCAGGGAGATGCCGTATTTCCGCGAGTCTCGGTGGGACGTCAATGAACTTTACAGCCGTCTCTATCCTGATTATGTAGTATTAGTGTCATTTCACTTGCCTTCAAAAAATTATAGAAATTATTAGAATGTTACATTTCGCATATTATGCAGATAGGGACCATTACAAACTATATATTCGGAGATAAGATCTAAATGGAACTTCACTATCGTCCGTTGTTGAAGACCGACGAAGTTTGTGTTATATGGAAAACTTTAGGTTAACGATGTTCTATTAGTTTTGGTATTGGTCTCAAACAAACATTGCGGTCGCAGGGTGTTGTGTGTGCGCTCCGCAAGGCAGCGTGCAGGGCGGCGCGCAGGTGCCGGGGGTGTCACACTCCACCGCGGCGCCCGCTGGCATCGGCGGCGTTCGCAGGTACGCCCTACAGTTACTCGACAAGCCACATCATATCCATAAATGACACCACTATTCGTAATTCACGAATCCGAGAATGTGTTCTAGACTATGCATGGACGAGCAGATAGCCAATCAACGGACAGACGAGTCTGGCTGGTTTAATAATCTTAATGGATTGTTCAAAAACACACAATGTAATAAACCGTCTTTACAGTCCTATAAACATTCTTTTTTTTAATTGTAATTCAAAAACCTGTTAAAAACTCGGTTTTATATTACAAAAAGTACATGCACACTAGAGATTCGTATACCTAGTAATATTTCAATTATATGTACAATTATAATGCTACAGATTTCCAACGAATCATACCGCATAGAAGCCGATGAACGCTTTTCGGCGGTTTAATATTCTCCGAATTTCATTCACAATGCCGGATGAATTCGTACTCAAACTAATCAGAGCTGTACTAAACGAGGTATCCGTCATAATCGAGATACAAAGCAATATCATACGGCATTAAATGCTCATATAACAATTCGTTGTACATCTGTTCAATATCGCATTTCCAGTTTAAAGCGATGTTATTGTATTAGAAACATTGAACAACAGTTTCATGTTTTTTGCATCACAAACCATTACAAAAAGACATTCGAGCATTATAGTCCAGGCGCGTACGATGTACTGCTCGTATTTTTTCAAACGCTCTATAAGAATATATGTACGCGTAATAAGTATAACATAAGTCTTCAGAGTAGTATTTAGCAGTTAAAACTTTAATAATAACTCATTGTGCGGAATATAATTATGAATGTATAAGGGTTTTAATACTAGGGGAAAGACATCAATTTACTGTTTAAATAATTGAAACTGTAAACTTATTAATTAATCCTCAAATATACATATTTATAAGCAACAACATAATATTTGTACTACTACTAATGCTCCGGAAATTAATATAAATATTCTTAAAAATATAGGTTTTATTTGTATCCGATCTAGAACACATTCTCGACATTTCGTGTTTAAGTTATATTAATGCTAAATAAATAATTATATTAAATCCATAGTAATACGATTAACTAAAATCCCCAATGAATTTATTTTAATGTCTTTCATTACCCTCGGACAGACAACGTGTTAGCTTGTTTTATTTTCAAAATATTATTATTTACCCTGTCAAACTGTCTGTGAAAATTAGTATCCCTTACCTTTGCTCCAAATTAACAACATTATAAGCGTTTGCATAACAAAAAAATAAACTAACGCACTCAAATAGATTTTGTTTAATTTGTTAAGAACAATTTTAATTAACCCTAATGATGTAATTTTACCGTTGATAGATGTATAAGTGTGAATGTTTTTTTTATATTAATATTTTATCATCTGCTACGAAACAAATCGGGTGCGACGAGACTATGTAAGTAACTCATTATTTAGACGATACGTTTACAATAAACTTTTATATACTTATCTTAAGAGAAAAATACCTGAACTGAATTAATTCATACTAATCATCGAATGATACCGATGGTTGTATTGTCATGTAGGAATAGATCCGCTGCATGAAGGTAATATTATTGCACGTTTGACTCACTAGTAGTGTTATATGCAAGTAGGTTATTTGAGGTATTTAAATAAACTGTATAAGACAATTTTAAATTTAATATTATTGACATAAAATTTTGGATACATTACATACGAATATAAGTTGTTAACAAGACCCTCTGTAAACTGTATTTACTCTTAGATAAGTACAATAGCGTTAAGAGTAATTAGGTACTTAGTACTGATTAAGGTGGATAGGTCATTGAACACTAACCACATCGCGAAATTGAATTGTTACCTTAAATTAAATAATTTAACTTTATTAAAGCGCGATTGTGATTTTAAAGATACTTAACACGAAGGTTTTGTAAATTTAACTTAGGTATGTAATGTTCTCTGTTGTGTTACGATTGTACAAATTGAGCATTTTGCTTTAGAAATTGTACTTTACGATATCACGGTAGTTTATTTGCATTCGCATGAAACACTTACTAAATAGGAACCTGCACGAACCGCTACCAAATTGTCCCAAGGACAGGATTTGAGACATGCTAACAATTCAATTTCGCTTTTTAGCTTCAGTATTAACTATATTTGTGTGAGCTGGCTTCGGCACTGAAGGTTTTGGCTTTGCTCCAACTGCGAGAGCCTTCGGCAGTTTTATTGTCTCATTACGACAGACGACGCGATATTTCTTCGCTACTTATCATACAGATTATAGTTGTTAATCAATAATGTGCCACTCCAGGCGCTGTTTGTGCCATGCTTGCCATGAATGTCTGATGTGAGGAGCGCACTAGATATTATTATATCGGTGTTTGCACACAGATTCAGTCAGTATTCCAGAGGGCGAGGATATCGGGACTGGCGCACTCGAGGCGACCCCACACTCATCAATTCTCTCTGGCGAAGCCGACAGCCACTTGGCATCCGCAAGCAGCTCGGTGAGACTATGAGAAATGCTTCCAACTAAGTGTAATGTAACGCTTCATCAAAATGATTACCCAACGGATTATTTACATTTAAACCTTATGAATATCCTTCATAGCTACTCGACTTGGAATGAAGTTTATGTTTAGTTATGATTCTGGGGTGAAATACGAAATTCGTTTGGGTTTTTAGTATTTTCTTTCTAGGATTATACACATTTTGTAGTGTATTTCTAATTTGATTCGATTCTAGATCGATTTCAGTGCTAACTATCGGTTTTTGAAAGGCTGAACAACGAAAAAATAACTTATACACTGTCAAATCTATTGTCAAACGTCAATTGTGTCATTTTATTTTTTGACTTGAATAATAGATTAGTTAAACAGATCTGTTAAATTTTACTTGTAATCGTTTGTCAAATGAGATTTTGATTTATTAATTGTCTCATCACCGTTTAAAAAACTCGAATTGATTTAATAGTGCATTTAAGTTAACATGGCTATTAGCTAAACAATATTTTAATAAGCCTTTCAGAAACCGTCGGTAAGTGTAGAGTTCGTAAACAATGATTTATACGTTTCAATGCATATTCGTAGTTGAATAAATTGTACCTTTACCTTCCATATCTCGACAATACGTGTTATTCATATAATCACACATTATGGCACATTGTAATGGCAGTTTTCTAATTTATTGGAGCTAATTCCGCTGTTTTAGCGAAAAATACAAAATAACACAATAGTCGGCGCACTAGACTTGGAGACACTCGCCAACAAAAGGGCCCTCGGGTCGAGCCGACAGCCTCGAGTTATTTGCCGCTGACTGTTGCGCTTCTGTATTTGTATACGTGCAACTGCAAACTGGGGACAATATCCGCAGGCAAATAAATTTCGTCCAATTATTTATGTACCACTTACACTCCCAAAAGTGACCCGAGAGCTTACGTCAACATATACTCGTGAATTTAATTTCATCTCATTAGTAAAGTTATAAATTTTACATTAAGGATGTGAACGTGTCAAAACTTATAAAAGGTATTTTTCGCAGGGAACGCGGAGATTTATATAGTACTAGCGTTGCTGATAGGATTCCTGACGGTGGTGGTAGGGTGCTGGCTGTCCGACAACTGCTGGTCTCCGGAGCCGGAGGATGCGCTGGCTGGCGGCTGACCCGTAGCGGCGGGCGCATGCACCCACGTGTAGCGCCCGCCCTCGGCGGCCAGCGGAGAGCGGGAGAGCCCCTCGGGCGAGGGCTCGCTGTCGCCGGTGCTGCCGCGCGGACCAGTGTTCCTGCACGCCGCGCGTCACCTCTGCCGCGCCGCCTGCCTCGGCCACCCCTGCCAGAGGCAACACCCAGCTTTCTGACCCGGGCCCTCGCAGGCCCCTTGCCGCCTGCACAAAAAATCTAACGGAAATCACAACCAGACTATCGCTAATGGTGGAGTGTGCGAAAATGAGTAGATACCCTTAGATGTTGCCCCATAGTTGTTACGGTTGCATTGTGCGTGTGAAATGTTTTATCTTTACGATGAAACGGTAATCAGGTGCAGATTTTTGTAAACCACATGAGCTTCGATTAATAAGTCTATGTATTCAATTATAGGTATGCAAAATATATAAACTGTAACGGTACGAAATGGTGATTCAACAAAAGGAAAGTAAGAAAAAACTCTATATCGGATAACGGAATGCACATATGTACATAGTAAGTACGCTACGCTTCTTGCGGTCGCTCTGACATGACTCCACAGCTAACCTGACCTGACTCACGTGGTACTCTAGTCTCTTCGCACCACGTCACTATTGTTTCTAAAAGTATGTGCCTTGAAACGCTTTTCACAACTTTACTTGAAGTTTAGAGCGTGTTTTGAACCCTTTAGAAGAATTTCTTCTCTCTGTCTTTATGGACAAGTATCCCATATAGTAAGTGCAATACACATCATGACCGTGCCTTTACCGTTCTATAGACTTTGAGAGGGACGTAATTAACAATAGATTTTAAATACGCTTTCCTCGACGAACTAACTCACTTTCAAACGGTTACTTTTGTATTTTTGTAAAAACCCAAATTGATTTCTTCCGTTATAATAATAAGACGCATTATTAAATAGTACTTAATAGGGGAAAGTCAGGTAGGACCAAAAGTCTTTTAACGAGCGTCAATTGGATTTTATAATACCATCTTAATAAGCTAGGATACAACTTTGAAAAGACAACGACATGGTTAAATGTAGAGTTTTGATACATTTTTGGCAATTTGTAAGTACGTACCTTATACATATTTATAAAATTGGGATTGAAAGTATATCGATTAAGGTATATCTTTGAAACTAAAGAAATACCTACATTTAAGTTATATTATAATTTTCGAACATTCTGATCTTTATAGATATGAGCAAAAGTGTAAGTGAAGTAACTAAGGCGGAGTGAATATTTAGTGCTAACATTACTCTGTCTTCCCCAAAACACAACTTTAAAACTAAATCTTTTGTCCGTTATATCTAGTGCCGTAATAACTTGTATTAAACTGATGATTTTTATAAAATTTTTCACATTAATGCGACCCCGCAAAAATAGTTACGGAAACAAAGCATGATGACAACTATACCATAAACGTGAAGGAATTGTATAAAAGTAAAATAAAAATATAATAATAAAAATATACCCAAATATTACTTTTGCCATCTTCTTGTATTTACCGACTTGTTCTTCCTTCTCTGTAGTTGTGATACAAACTTTAATAAAATCAATATACTAATCATATGCCGTAACTATAGCAAATTAAGAATAATGAATTAATTGTTCTTGATAAGAATTAATAAGACATAACTCAAACCAACGCAAATCAAGTTAAGCAAGCGATGAAAAAATATAGTATACAAAAGATGCTTATTGGATGTATGTATACTAGCTCTAAAAACAATGTAATTGTTTAACACCGTTTTAGGTATAAATGTGATAGTTAATATTGTTTTCGCTTTGATTTTTTTATGTCTTCTTATAATTATCTATTTACTTTCATGTGCCTATACTGTATCTATAAATTATTTTGTATAACACAATCCTTTATATATTGTTTAAAATGTGAAGGTGATCATGTTTTTTGAGCATCTTGTTGATCGGGAGTCTTTAAACTCACCTGTGTAATATGAGATATAACTAAATGACTTTGAGATACCTACTGAAAGTAGGTAGATACAACTATACCATACTTGATTTTCGTTCCTCTAGTCATTAAAATTCATTAAACATCTACGAAATCAGTTTTTAAAAAAACATATTTTTACCAAAAATGTCAATGATAAATCATAGTACTTAACATTGAAATAAATATTTGCAAATGAATTTTAAAGATAAAACTCTCCTTAGAATGACGCCAAGAATTGACGGATTGTTTTTAATTTATATTTTTAAATAATAAAAGTAAACTCAATTATAAACCTCTTAAATATATTCCGTTGCCTTGAATTAAATTTCATTCTATTTTCTGTGATCCTTATTTTCTCTTTTTTCTCCGTGTGGCTTCATTATTCATTGTACTGCAATTCAATAACTTGAAGTACTCATTATTTTTACAGAGATTGGTGAACTGAGAATAGAAGTATTAAACGGGGTGTATTTCAAAGAAGGGGGATTGTGTAATGGCGATTATTTATTTAAAGAAAGAGGTCAAACCCCACCAGATTGCTTTACGTGACTGTTGATTACAATATCACTACATAGAATTTTTTATCAAATAATATTAGTTTACTTTGCAACAATCCGCGAGCAAAATCTATGTTTGTATAGACTCTTAGACACGCGTAACCCCTCTCTCCCACAAACAAAACATGCAGTTATAGTTAAAAAAAGTATTACACCAAAATTTATATCATCACCAACACGTGTTTCGCCCCAAAACTGAGCATCGTCAGTGTAAGTTGACTACAAATATAAGTCGCGAAGCAAATCAAAAAAAATGTTTTATCCATAAGTTCCTGATAGGATCAAACATTTACGAAGTTGAGTCTAGAAAACATTCGATTCGTATTCTTCTTAGCACTAGATAAAACTTCAGACGACCCTTAGTAATAACATACAAACTTCCTATGTAAAACCATGACAATTGTCGGCTACCCATTAAGATATTTTTTCTTACTGTAGCGTAGGTGCTACCTACGTTTTTATAACCTGTCTGCCATAATGAAATGAACAAAAATCTTGCGAAATATAGACAAATACATATGTACATATATATACGGATTATAGTGGAGACCTATATGTTGAAATGGTTGTAATAAATGCACATTTGCGTTGTAATAATAATCCTAAATTTCATTTATATTAAATACTCGTATTACGTAGTTGCAAATTAATGGTATGTTTATGGCGATTTGTTTTATAGTATAGACATTCGTTATACTTATATATAATAGCATACTATTAAGAGAACCGACTGAATAGTCAACGTTTTATAAGAATTGTACATATAGAATAGATCTTAGTATAAGTAGACATTAAAAGTATAAATAGGGTATGATTTAACTTCAAAAACATTGTTATTGTAAATTTTTATTGAATTCTATACATAGTATGTACTCACAGTTTGTGCGTTAGGTTATCTTCGTAATACCTATGTGATATGGTAATTCTAAATGGGTTAAAGAATATGATTTTTGTAAAATAGCTTTTTGATCTTCTTAGTTTTAGATATCTCATAATATAACTAATTAATTTCAGTAGGAATTGATATTAAATGAACAAAAGGTTATAAGTTAAGGTAGTTTGAATTTTGGACTTAAATTTTTGATGTTTTTAATTCGCTTAGAATCGTTTAAAATTCAATTCGTGTGCTTACTGTAATATCTAATGTAAATTAATGAGAGGCATGTTCTTGTGGTTTTTTTATGAAATATAAACCAGTTAAACTTTAAATAAGTATGAACTCCTAATGTAATGTAGCAAACAAACAGATCAACTTTCAATATCTGAATGCGTGCGAAATAAGCCATTATTTTCTCAATTCCCCGCGGCTGCATACAAAAGTTTGAAGCTAATCCTTTGAATTTGCTTGGAAACTAGCGTCATAGCGTATACTGCCAACTTTACAATAAGTTATATAAGCTTTGTATTTTTTTCTCATAAATGCTTACCGTATTTAATGCAATTTTAGCCTTTACTGAAATTACTTTAAAAGCTTCTAATCTTTACTAAAATAATTTTATTACCTTATTTTAAGTATCTTATTATTTACTTACTTATATTCTTATAAGGCGGAAACGATTCTTTAATCAGCATTTGAAATATGTACTTCTTTGATTAGGCAATATTTTAGTTCGGTACTGAATTACATAATAAGTTTTCGTCATAGATCATTAAATCTAAAGTTGTAATGATTTTATTATTTTTGCACAAGCTCTAGGTACTTATTAAGATTTTTACACGATTTATTATAAATTACAGACGTTTGCATAGTCCATAAGTGTGCTTTGTTATCGATCTCTTTATTAGTGACAGTTATAGTTAGGTAATTAACTTAAATTAGTAACAATACAACACTATGTTACAACGAGTGGGTGCACTCAACTTGTAACAAATTTTATTGTGCCAAACCAATGTCAGCCTGATACATACGTTCGACTCTGAAATATATTTCTGTTATTATACAACAATGTATTGTTTGTTTTTTGATGTCATCGTTAATTATTATTTGATGAAAGATTTGAATGTCATTGTAAATATTCAGTTAATATATAAACTTAACTGTGTATGGGAATCTGGCTAGCAGTATCAATTTAGGAATTGAGGGAGATTGTTAGCTCAACTAACTACTTTAATATGTAACACGAAAGTTGATAAAATCTTAATAAGTCATAATTTGTCACGAATCATTATAATAAATGTAATAATGTAATATATATGAAGTTTAATTTTTTTTACTGCATTTATTTAACACCAATACCCCATATGTAAAAATATAACTAAAGTTGGTAACTTCCTGGCATACTTTTATAGGAAATAAGAACCACTTTAAAGTTCAACACATTATGACACATAAATTTTTTTTCACCATATACATATATCTAGACTTGGCCGACGAGAAAAATAAATAATACATTTCTCTATTATAATATAAAAGTTTATCACTTTACCACAGATTAAAAGTAATACATACCTATATTACAGAGTATCTCACAAAGATATAATATTTAATGAAAACATATTTCTTTGAACTTTAATTAATATATACTACAGATTGCAACACAAATGAAAATTTACGTCATTAATACTTATAATACATTAGATATACTCTGAATATGTCTGTTAATAGAATAAAGACTAAGATTTATTTCAATCTCGGCTCGATTTTATTAAAACAGACCTCTTTAGCCGCAGCCATTAGCGGTCCATTGCAGGGTATTTTCCTCACAGCTGAATTGAACTCAAGTAAACATTCATTTACCGTACATTTTCTCTTTTGTACAATATTTACGTTTTTATTGCGAATAGTCTGTATACTTAATTCAAATTGGTTACCTTTTGAAATCCATGAATTACAAGTAAATAATAACGCTACATAAGCAAAAGCTGATAGACTTACATTTCAAGTAAATGTGAAAAGTAGCTGGTGCCTGCAACTTTTGTCAATGCAAATTTTGTATTTCCAAGATATTATTATGTCGTTACTTTCAAGTAAGTTGGAGGAAATTTGTATACGCTGTCGAAAAGCGATACCGTGGCGTCTATGACTTGTATAGTAAAAATCACGACATGACATCACATCGTGACAAGTTGCACGACATCGTTTAGTGAAAACTGACGACATCACAACAAAATCTTCGTGCCGCGCTTAGTATTAACATAATCATGATTAACTTCCGTTTCCAGTATTGTAACGAAAACATGTAAAAAACTTTTCATAGTACATTTTACTTAGACAAAAGAAACCTTACCAAGGGAGTTTATTGCTGTTCTTATGGTGGTATAAAACTTTACTATACTACAATATACTGTCTAGGTCTAGAGCATACTCCACTAGCACCACACTGTTTCAGTGCGAATTAGTGGCGGGCCTTCAGACTTAGAGCTGTAACAGGCTTAGGCATATAAAATTTATGTTGCTATAGGAAATCTATCACTCACGCCACTACCTTTGGTTTCATATTCACATTTTAATATGCTACATGCATCGGCTATGAAATGTGGGCCTCAAAGAAACTTCATAAACGTCCTATAAAACCACGCACATATTGAAAGTGGCCTTCCAAAATGTAGCAATTTATATAAAACTTTACTACTTACACTTTACTACCTAAACTTTATATGCGGAACGTTCTCATGATAAGGCACATGCAAGTAGGTATTTTTTTACTGTCTTTAATGTACGAAAGTATGAGTACAAATATAGTAAGGTAAGGTAACAGCAACAGAACATTTTCAAGTATTTTAAATACTATTTATTGCATAGATGAAAGCTTCATTAACGAAAATATACCCATTCCTTGAAACACACTATCCCTGCTTAAGAAGTACGACGTAAATTGTGTTCCATCAAATCCTTACAACGACAGAGTAGATAGAATGAACTATTATCGCTCGACTTCGGCATAAGTTTAAGTGGTCTCTTGCCATAAAGTAGACGTAATTTCGCTGGAGCTTTTATGGAATATAACGTGAAATGTTTGAATACAATGCAATTTAGAAAAAGTGCAAAAGTCAACATGTTGTTGAATAAATCGAAAAATAAACACTTTCAACTTAAATACTACTAGCGTATTTTTTGACAACTTCATAGCTTAGTTTGAAGAGGCTGTTACGGCGAAAGGAACCGGGGTCGATTCCCGGCCGGAGCAGACAGTTATGTAAGAGATAAATGTTTGTTCTCGAGTCGTGGGTGTTAATGATGTGAGCGAGTGAGGACTATGAAAATGCAGCCGTTTATTATTTGTTACATTTATTATACGTGTGAATAGAAAGCTTACTAAATATAAGATTTCTTATTCAGAAAACTGAAAGTTAGAGCTATATAACTTTTGTAACTGTGTATTAAAGTATCAAAATACAATACATTGAATTATAAAGTACTTTAACTGCTTATATTGTCAAAGTCAAGCACACAATAGTCTGCGTCTGTTGTTAAATAATCGTACAGAGTAGGTACATATTGTTGCCAAAGAATTTAAAAAGGTCAAATTAATTAAATGATTTCGAAACTGTGAAGGTTTGCGATTTCTAGTGTTCCTTTTAAATAACTGCGGAATATTTACAAGGCATAAATTTATTTTATAATAAACCACGATCTCCACCTTCTTTTATCAAATAATCCGAGGGCAAATTGTGCCACATACTGTGTAACATGAATCAGTGTAACTATCCTTTTTTATGTAACTAGACAACAAACGATAAATGAGTTACATATTGGCATGTGATCACCGTCGGTCATTGAAAGCAATCAAGAAAATACAGAAAGAAAGATTGAAGATTGAAAGTTAAAAAGTAATTAAAATAATTCCAGGATTATTGTTACACGTCAGGAATAGTCAGGATTCACGGGTATTAGTTTTGGTTTACGTTAAAGTCCAGTAACTCAGCTGCTGTGTCTCGGCACTGTCCAGTGTCGGTGGCTGTCATCGCGTCGAGTCACGTCTGCCTCGTCAAGCTGGCCAAACAACGTCGGCTTCGCTTTTATTGCAACTGATACAAATCTTTATGTATCCGACTTAAACTGATTCCATGTCGATAGATTTGCGGAAACCTTATATGCCTCTACGTTTGTATACATATTCGCAAGATTTACCTTTTTCTCACATAACATAAATTAATGTTTGATTACAATCCCACCTGATCGTAAGTAGTAATGTAGTCTAAGTGGATAGAACGTATTAACTTAGTAAAAGCCTATTCATTCTTGATTCAAAAACACCGTAATTAGCGTGTACGAACTTACAAGGTATATTGTTCAATGCGCGTCGAATTTTGTTTCGCGTATATTTTCCGTTATCTTATCAGGTAAAGCATGTATAATATATAGATCCAAATGATACGCACCAAAATCATATACACATGAAATACCTATAAGCCCTCCGACCGATGAAAGCTGCTCAAGAGTAAGGCTATAAACACGATGGTCCCTATCAGTCGGCTATTTCCGTTACCGGGGATGCTCACCGACTTTTTATAGACTTGGGTTCTTTATTCTAAACAATTCTATTTACGATATAAACTTGTACAAGTGTTATGTAATTTTAAATTGAGTATTTAATGCAGCAACGAGGATTTGCATTTCTTTCCATTACACTAAAGTTCGATGGATTCGAAACCATTATTTAATGCGATGAAAAATTTTTAGTAGGAAAAATATATGGTCAATTAGCAAAAAATCTAGCAATTACAACGTATTGCGATGGTTTATAAATGGAAATTTCATATTAAACTATCAGCAAATTTGTCAGAAATATAAAATTATCTGGGTTAAAGTATGGATACTAGTATTAGGAAAACTAGGTCGAGTTTTATGCAACGAACGACGAGAAAAACGGTGTCTTTTTCAATTTAATCGCTTGTTAATTAAAACAATTTTTAAAACTTATAGGTACATATGTGTACTGTATGAATTTATTTTTGATTAATTTTAGGTGGAAGAAAGATAAGTAAAGATTCCTTTATCCTTATCGTTAAATTTAAAAATCCTCAAAGTTCTAATATAATGATGGACTTGTGCCTAAACCTTTTTATTTGATTCGTAACACGAACCTGACTTGTACCTTTTTTTAAAAATAGAGACAAAATTTCATCCTTCTAGTCTTGTCGCTGTGCAAAAAAAGAAGCACGATAGACAGAAATTTATTCTCTTTTTATTTCGATTTTTTCCTATTCGATATTGCTTCTAATCTAGGATTTAAGTTTAGTCACTGTTTATTAACTATTAACTGTTTACAAATTCCAGAACACCGATATAAATATAATAATACGTTGTATGTAGATGGCAGCAGTCAAGCGGAACTATCGACAGTTAATACTTGATGAATACGAAGCCTGGGAAACGGATAAATTATTCTGGT
>DWJN01000452.1:0-24137 GCA_018248895.1 Carystus phorcus
AATAAAAGTCCGCGATAGCATATGTCTAGCTTTTAAGGTTAACACACTATAACCATTTTTGTGGCAAAACAACGTTTTCTGGTTCATCTAGTATACAATACTATATACTATATACTCTGTTAGTATTATCAGAGACGAAATAGGCAAGTCAATAATCAATTTATGTTAACGTGATACAGTGAAGCGTAAAACTTTAAATTATGCTTTAATAATGCTTTAACGTAATTCTTTCTTCAAACCCACCATTTTGTTAATATCTCTAGAATTCTTTAAATATTTGTAGATCGACGTATTTACGTTAAATACCATTTCCTTTATAGTGGTGACAGAATACTGACTAGAATATAAAATAACAGTTACCATACTTAGTGACTAGATACTGTGGAGCAAATGGTTCACGTATAATCAAGTTCTATAATAAAAGATGGGTAGGAAATATTGATATAATAATGTTGATATCAAAGAGAACCAACGATGTATAAACGTAGTATATGGAATGCAATATATGAGTAAACACTAACCTTCTCTAAGGAGTTAAACACGGTTGCGGGAGCTTATGCATTTGGCCTTGGGGCTTATATGAATATAGTTAGTTAATCGATATTATATTTATATAAGCTAGAAACAATATTAATTATTGTTAAGGATAGTGTAGTTTTGCTAGGTAAATTTCATAACCAGTGATTGTTTATACTATACGGTATCATATTGGACAATAAGAAATATGTTGAATATTAAATCTGTTCTGTAGTTTTCGCGATTCGTTAAGACATTGAAATCATTGTTTGTGTATACGAGTACTACATAATGTATCTAGCAAATCTTATCTACATTAATATCCTCAAAAATATTAAGTGCACCTATTAACTTTAGTGTAATTTATTCGATATATTTTACTGGAAATTTTGATACTAAGTAAAATACTTCAGTATTTCAGTTTGAATATTTGAGCACACGAAACTTACTGGAACTGTATAAAATGTTTAAGTAGCTGAAATAATACCCTCCTTTCAATTCTTCAGAATTATTTTTATGAAAAGCTCTTTCTTCATCTTTAGATACGAAATTGTTAAGAATAACTTAAATGGTAAAGCAGAAATTATGAAATGTATGTTTTGGTGACAAAAATCGTATTTAATTGTGCTTATTTAAATCTTCAAATAGTATATGAATAAATGATTTTGAATAGGAATTAGTTCACTGTGTTTTTCTAAGGTCATTGATATTAAAAGTTCTTTATGGAAACATTCATGAAATTTATATGAATTATATCTATTTATACTTGTAACCTACCACATTGTAGCATTACCTTTTGTAACCCTCACGTTGTTTACAAATATTCTCAAGCCAACTGTGGTTCGCTTTTTTGTTCAATTTAAATTTTATTAATAAACTTATTTAAACTGTTATTTAATAATCTTCAAATATCACTATCTACTTTTTATTGTTATCTTGCGCAAAGAAAACTATCCCTCGAGATACAGAATATTCATAATATTAATTGTATTTACGAACATATCTGATTTAAGATACAAACATTGTTGTACGGTTAAACCACTTATATTAGAGTAATGAATACTAATATTATTACAGACTACTACAGCCGGTATTTGATACAGACTGGGCGTGTGTACAAGGTATATGTAATAGTATAACCAAACATTCTACGACATGAACGTAAAGCTTTTGCTTGGCATTTGCTTTGAAGTTTGCGAAACATGAAGACGTTATCAACATGGGACGCATTTCATTGCATTTATAGTACAACAATGCAGCTGAGACTCGAGTGGGATTCTAGTGGCCGGCTTGTGAATATACTAAATTCTATTCTCTTTCTCTATGTATAGTGATTTAATTTCTAACTTTTTCTGCAACTTCTACTTCTCTTCAGCTTATAATAGCTTTAAGTACCTATTAGCACTCATTTCACTAATTTATAGCTACGTTATTTATTTATTGTGGCATTAAATACCTAGAAAGGTATTTTTTTTCTAAAACTATCTCCTAACGCCAAATATATTTTTCACTCACTAAAGGACATTGTTCGGTTAGCAGGAATAAAAGTGAACATTGACCGAGACATTAAGTTAACATCGAACCAAAATGGTTTTTTCCGTACAATTTGCGCCACCGAGCGCTCTTGGTTTTTATGACGCTTGCCCATTATGTGGTCGAGACGTTTAACAGTATTTTAATCCGACTGACACTCCCTTCTCTAGAGGATATCTACTTAATAAAATGATACTGACTGAGCCATAACGCACAACCCAACCCAATCTCTTAGTTATATCGTGTGAAAGAGCAATAAGAAATTACAAGTTTGTATAAATAATTTCGTTTAATTAATTTGAAAATGACTATACCATATACATCTTTGAAGCCTGACATTTCCAAAGTCGAAGTCGTTAAAATTTCAACCAGCTTGTTGAAAATAAAATAACGAATAGTAATAAATAACTCCATTTTTATATCTGTCTGTCGATGGAAACTGACAGACGCAGTTGATATTGACAAGACGTCTAGTGCAGTTGTCGACTAAGTTACATTTCCAAAGCAGATATCTATTACAGTAATACGTTTATTCTTAAGTATTGTAAGATGGTTTAATAAAAGTCGATCTTATTCAGCTAGATGCCGTTAGATAATGATGTGAATATCTTATACTCGAAATACTTAAAAAGGCTACTATAGGAAGTCTCATTTGTATGCGTATTTGAACCTGAAGACTGAAACACCCAAAAACTTGTTTTAAGACAAATTACCATATATATAAGGGTTTTAATGCTTCTGGAGAAATATGTGTTTATTTGATCAATGTCTGTACGCTATTTACTTATTTCTTTATACAAAAGAGCAATTTAAAGAAACAATAAGTACTGTTTATCATCCGTCAGTACAGATATTTAGAAAAGTTGTTTGAGATTTTCTACAATAAAAATATAAGTTAATTTAAATTGTCATATCTTTGCATGTGTAAAAACTTCGTTTATTCGAAAGAAGTTTATTCAAAGTTCTTAGCTAATCCGTCTCTTAAGAATTGTTGAAACATTGAGGGGAAATTTTCTTTTTTCCATGTCCAATATTCATTCCGATTTTCGTTGAGCGGACATTAAAATTCATAACCCTGCTATTATACTCGTCAACATCTGACGCTTCTCGGCGGTTAATAACTTGAACTCGGAGAAATGCATTAATTAATCTAAGTGTTAAGCAACCCACTTATAAAATATTTTACTCTATTGCATTTTCGAGATATCTCCCGACTTATATAATTATGATACGCAAAATATTTGAATAATATTGGATATTGGACGGGCTACCGCTCTTTATCAATATAGGTACATCAAGTTACTAAGGTACGTTTAGCTGCCCGTTTCCGTAGTATACTTTTAGAATAGATTGACAAGTAACACAATAAATAATTACTGCGATATTGTGATGTACGCGATTTTTTTGGATGGATATGCGAAGAATTTCATGCCTTACAGTAGAATAAAAATTGTCTCAACTGAGTCACTGGTCTCATACAATTCTCATCGAATGTGCAAATTCAATAGTTTAACCTTACGTCAGTGTTTACATATATGTCATTGATGTTTATCTAAGCGATCTCCTAGTTCGTCAAATGTTTGGTATTTAAATAGCGTCCCTGTAGGTCGGAGCTTATCAAACTAATATCGCTCACTTCTTCGAGACAATCTCTTGTGACAAAAACTTTCTTTGAAGGGCTTAAATTTGAATAAATCCCATTATCTACAGTCCTTGGCTTCATTTGTGTTATAAATTGCAAATAAACTAAGTGTATCATCACAAGTTCAGAAATTTCTCCGTGTTACCTGTTTGACAATAATTCTAGAAAAATATGTGTGACCTCGTCTTCATAAAGCCTATCTGTTTTAGTGTAACTAGCGATAGAGCAGATTAGCCAAATGTTGGTATGTGGTCACCGTCGTCCATAGACACTAAAGTTGTCAATGATCCTTTGACGGTCAAAAAAGAGAAGGAAGAAGTAAAATTCTGGCTTTCACGTTTCCATCCCTCAATTCATTGTTTCTATACGTAACTCGCATACAAAAGGGTGTAGTACATTTGAAACCGTGTTTAGAGTGGTGAATATTTTGTTCGACCTTTTTCTGATAGATAAATACTTACATATATTAATACTAATCACTATGTAGTGATCTAAATATATAAGCAATTATTCCATCAAATTGGTTGACAAAAGTCACTGTGAACGAATGGTTAGATAGTATTTTTTTGTTAATTCTCTCAAAAGAGGTACTAAATGGGATGTTGTCGGGTTTTCTTGAAGGATCCAATCACTTGTTTTTTAAAGCTGCGCCCTGTCCATCGTTTAGGGATATTACTTCCGTTCCATTGAGTCGTTTTTGCTTCAAAGTGCTATGTGACGAATATTGGAAAATATTTTTGAAATGTTGAAAAATAAACAAAGTTATGTACGTTCGTTTTACTTTATCAGTTCAGTTACCGAGCAGTCAGACTACAATTTCGTCTCCATATTTTGATCGCGTAGGTATAATATACTAGCTAACTAGGTATTATCATTAGTTGTTTTAATCAGGCGTTTTATAAGTGCCTGATGATGAAATCCACACAAAAATTCATGAAAACATTATCGCGTTTGAACAGCCAGGCTCGCAAACTTTTTCGTAAACCTAGATGGGTAATTGCTGTATTATTTTGATTAACAGCCATTTGAATAAATTTATAACGACATCTATGGGTTCCAATTCAACCAATTGGATTATGTTCCATGTGAGTCAATGAGTAGATAAATTGTGAGTATGCCCTTAATAGGTAAAATACTTGATAAGTCACACGATCATTAATATACGAACTTCGTAATAAACATGGCTGAAAGACGACGCAAGGACAAATACATTATTTATTATAACCATAGATCTTTACATGTACTTTGGTAAACTTATGCCAAAATACTCGCATGTCAAACAACGCCCATTAGTTTTTATTAGGTATTAAAATATTTATTTTCCAGAACATAAATTAACTGATGTATAAAAAATATTTGTGATCTCACTCATCGCTCGTCTGGATAATAATAATTATTATTAGACGGAGTTTGAAAAAACCTATCACTGCTGCCTTTTTTTCTTTAAATGTAGTGTCAGTCCGCCCGCCTTACAAACGTTTTCCGTAAATTTATATTTATTCGTTTGTAATCATAATAAAAGTTTCTAAAAGGTTATAAAAAATGCCGCTATCCACTCAAAGCCTTGAACAGAGGCAAGAACATACACCCAGACCGAGAACAGAAGTTTAAACTCATCAATGAAATTTCTGCCTCACTGCGAATCGAAGACATATAACCCTTCGAACGGCGGTCTGGCTATTACATATCGACGCAAAAAAGCGAAAACACTGTATCCCATAACTGTATTGATTATGTCTTGTGTTCCAGCTTTCACTTTTTTGTGTCCGTATAAACAAATTATCCTTAGCATGGTCAGCCTATAAAAGTAACTATTAACATATACATCCATATGTATCACACGAACAGACCACTTTACACCATGCAAAGACAGTAGCTTTACGACCAGTCCTAGCACTAAAAACCGTCACAAGTGCACGTTGGCGTGTGTGATACGGCTAAGAGAATTGTTTTATATTATATTGGAGTGCTATTTTATCGTTTCGTGGTAATCTTCTGTCGTCTTCGTACCATAGGTCACTTGCAATAAATTGCAGCTGGTAGCGTCAACAACATGTTTATGTAATATACTGTCGAAATCAGCAGACTATACTATAAGATATGTGATTTATATTAAATGTTATTTACCGAATTTAATTTCGTCACAACAAATAAAAATATTAAATTTGTTTTTTTTTTTGTAAATAAGTTCCTTGTATTTTATTTGAAAAAACTCGACACTTCTCATGTTTCATTAAAACTTAAAAACTCTTTGTTAAGGTGTAAAATAGATTAAACAATGAATGGTAAATATATATATTATATATTATATTCATGTGAATGTTTCGCATTTGTAATTATTATATTTTACAGGCACGTTGTTACTTTATAGGCTTACTAAAATCAATTAATTTCTACGTCAAAGGTAGGCAGGTAGGCAGTACGGCCTGTAAATCGTGGTTTCTGTTTGTCACAAAGCGCTTACATACAGTTGTAAAAACTGACTGGGTCTCGGTTGTCCAGTAAAAACCTTCTGTACCTATTAACTAGAGTGGTATTGCTAAAGGATTGTTTTACACCAGGTATACTTATATATGTACATTTATATTAACTAACCATTCTATGAATGATACGCTGATGTCTGACACGGGACCTTACGTTCTTGTCAAAGATCGGTATGCGCTTTACCACCTAAGATCGGATCACCCACGTAGAAATAAATTTCCTGAATTGCGATCTGACATTAAGATTGTGGCATTTTTAAATTTTAAATTATTCAGTTCAATGTTTTTTTTAACATAAGTGAAAATATTAACCAATCGGTTAAGCGCTTTCTTTTACTTTAGTTACAAACGCACACGGAAAAAACTAGAAATAATTATAATTAATATTAAATATTATTATTAAATATATTATTAAATATTAGTTTTAAATTTTCTATTTACAGACATCATTTAGTTTTAATATATGGATGTATAATATGAATTGACGTGGAATCGACTATCCTGTGTTATTTCTAATCAACATTGTCTCGTGAAGTAACGCCTGGAAACGACTGTCGTTTTCGATACTTGAATCTGTGTAGCTATTATTATTGATTGTAGTCTTATTACAAGATATATTTGCTTTGGCAGCTCAGCCAACCACGAGTATTGTCGTAAACTGTCGAGGCGGCTGGCACGGAGCGCCTCGTAAATAAGACGCGGAGCGACGATCGCCATTGCCTCCGGCACGTTAACTAGCCGTATTGTACTATTATTGCACTAGCCGATAGTGTCGTATGTTATATATTTGACCTACTTGTGAACGGTGAACAGGTAAACTGGTTACTTGGACGAAATAGTAATAAAAATCGGCAAGTGCGGGTTGGGCTCGCATGCGTAAAGTTCTATTCTGCTGTGCAATATTCGCGCCCAAATACAGGTTTCTTGAAATGCGACCAACTTTTGTGTTTAACCTTTCTTATCTATATATCAATAGGCAAATTTGTAGTAAGAATGTGGCATAAATGTTTACACGGAGAAGGTGCACAGGAAGATATATTTTTATGTAATAGGTATGCAGTAGAAACATGAATTTATTAAAACTAAACATTACGCAAACTACCGTAGTTGACATACATCCATGAAGTTTGTGCTCAAACTGAAAATAAATAAATTATTTCATGCATAGGTTCTCCTTCGCTTATGTTATAGTATTTGACAATAGAATCTTAATAATGTTAAAATGTAAACTTAAAATAAATAATGCTTACATTTCGACCATACGGCGAACACTAGTTACTTTTATTGTCAGTTAAGTATGTGAACTATACATACATATGTATTTTGTGAAAATTTAAAGTACTATTACTATTAGTTATACCCATTACAGTTTAAGGGATGTCATACTGCTGGACGTACATGTTTACAGAATCTTAATAATACATAGGCTCCCGCTGGTTTCCTTCGGGTACGGTACCCCCCTACGTAATTCTAAAAGCGGTAGAAATTAGGCGTTAAGTACGGTCAGACTGGCTGTATAGATGAGAGTACAAAATTGCTATGTTTACTTAGTATTCTGCCAATCCTACATACCATGCTCAGTTTAGGCAAAGATGATTAAATTCGATCCCTAGTGGATTTAAGCGAAATAAGATAAAACGAATATTGAACGTTTTGTGAACATGAAATATTAGACGCGAAATACTAGAAATATACTCGTTGTCATTAATAGAACTAATTGTAAACGTTAACAAATAGAGATTTATTTGGAGAACCCATTTTTTATACCAATTATATTAAGTTACTGTTTAATTATCCTTAAAAAGCAATGTAATTTAATAAAAGTAGATGACTTGTAATCTTTTACTCTTACGCGGCAATTAATTTAAGATTCTTGCCCGCTAAGTTTAGTGTGAGTTCTACCTCTCTTTTTCACAATTTGATTCAATTTGGAATGTCTAAGTTTTTTTTTTTTAATTATTTTAATAAATAACACACTCATAGCTTCACACTAGGATTCCCCTAGTCGTGGGCGCCATGGACAACACACAAAGACAAACACACATACCCAGACCGAAGATAGATGTTTATACTCATCATTCAAATTTCCACCTCATTGGGAATCGAACACAGAAGTAGACGAACGGCGATCTGGCATGGTAACTTCTGCGCCACATGAGTTGTCAAGGTGCTTATTTATTTTTATATTACAATATTTATTCGGTTCGCATTACAATCGCATACAAACGTTCTTTATACTTTCCATCTTATAAGGTCCCTCCGTAGTAAGGAAATGAGGAACGTGGTATAATTTGATTTCGGGTATTGTATGTGGGCTTATATGTAGGTTATGATTAGACATATTAGTAAATAAAGCACCTTTATCTTTTGTATTATGATTGTATATGGATTGATTTTAAATGTAGACAAACGATGCGTAAAACGATTTCTTAATTGACTAACTTCCATAAACTACGAATATTACTTACTTACTACTTACTTTTTACTTGCGATTATTTGGTGTTAGAAAGGTAGAATTTATTCATAATTCAATTCAAATGACAATGAACAATTTAATTGAATTGTCATTATGCTAATTAAGTAGTAGTCGAATTGAATATTGGTATTATTATGTAAAATGACAGATGAAAATAAATCTGATCATCTAGTTACAATATGACTAACTCTAGTGTTTCAGTTTGGTTGGTTTTTGGAAAAAAATACTCAGATTGCTGAGTGATACAAATAAAATACATGTATACTAAAAAGGAAATTTTTATACACCAGCCGATATATGTATTAGTTCAGGGCATTTTTCAAAAGGAGTTTTATGTAATGTCGTCATTAAACTGAGTGGTTTAGAGGTCAGCGACCTCCAGTAGGCAGGACCTACCGGTCAGCCTCGTTTGTTTTTTTATCGGATTGCACCACAAGGGGCAGTTGGGAGTTAACATGACTGGGGCGTCTTACACCATGAATTTATTTTTATTATCACGAATCCAAATGAGCGAGAATGAAGGGTGTACTAGTGGAATAGTTTGTTATCCTACACGCTGCGGCATTGCCAAAGTGTCGCCATAGCGGCGGTCTCTAATAAATTTCATTTCCTCCAAGAGATCGACCTAACTGCATTCTTTGTCCAATAGCAACTTTATATTCGGTTAACCTACATTTTCCAGTAACAGTTCGTTATTTCTAGCAGTATTTCGAATTGTCTTCGTTTACTGGTGACTAAAATAGAGAATTAAAATTCAGGCGTATTTTTAAACAATTACGAAATGGAGGTCGCCTTTAAGTCAATTTTGTAATAAAATGTTTCTCCGTCGTTTTTGATTTGAAAAATTTTATCACAGTAAATTATTTTACTTTGTAAAAAAACTTCTTTGTAAGTCGGCAATTTACATATTTGTTATGAGGCACTTCTTCATTTGGATGTACCGCGTACCTAATAAACTCAAGACTTATTAAAAGTGGGCATGCCTGTTTGTCTAATAACAACATAATATTTGAATACTATGTAATAATATGTAGTAAAGTGCTTGGAACGGTTTTTTACGGGTCTGATCTTCATTTGTTTTTTTTTTCAAAGGATCGGCGTACGAATATTACTGATATAAATGTTTAGAGGATAATATAGACAGAAAATAGCGGCAATATGATACACGTAAAGTTAATACTAATTGTGATCGTTACCAAGATATTTAATTTCGAGGTATAGAAGAAGAAGAAAAAAATATTTATTTCGTCGCTAAAATTGTTGTACAATATTTATCATTATAAATTCATGTAATTATTCGTCTATTGTACAACGTTTAGCGACGAAAAAGGTTCATTCTTAGCTTATGTTATGTGTCACTCACGACTCAATACTGATTTTCAGTGTAAACCTCATTCTCGGGAAAGTCAAACAAATAACATAATGTGTAACAGAAACAAAAGAATAACAGAGTTCAATTTTAAATTAATAATGTATACGAGTATAGTTATGATGCCTAACTATCGATAATTTATGTAATGATAATTGACCACGAAAGACTGACTACTATTATAGTAAACTATTACTACAGCTGTACTATTGATACTATGACTAGTTTTCAAGGGCTCCATAGTATTGACTATATACCGATAAACAATCAATAGTCAGGGAACATTAGTATATAGACAAAAATAGATGGTACGGGTCGATATAATTAATTATTAGGAACATTTTTAATTTATTACCATTGTTCTCAAGTGCCGATCTTTACCATCAATACCTCGGTAACATGACACTTTGACATGAGTTTCATTGAGATGTATAAAGATGATGCCACTAAAGAGATTAATGGCAGACCCCAGTAGATAAGTCTCCTCACTCATTGCTCCATCGTGTTGCTAAAGTTCCAGTTGGAGGACTTATGCCATATTGAGGATATTTTTTGTTTATTTAAATGTTCTCTGTTCGTTTATACCAGTTTCTTTGTGCACTGCAGCTTGAAAAAAGATTAATGGAATGGTTATACCACTAAGGTTCTGTCACTTTTGTAACCTCAACAATTGGATTGCAATCCATTAGCGTGGCCTTTCACGACATTTAATTTTGCTCTCGCTACTCTAGTACGGATTGGTGGAGTTAATGACTAAGTCAAGTGAAATAATACTGCAGTTTAAAGTATTGCGATATGACTAAATAGCCTTATCAATACTAATAATATAAAGCTGAAGAGTTTGTTTGTTTGTTTGATTGTTTGACCGATTTGAAAAATTCTTATAGTGTATCATAGTCCATTTATGGAGGAAGGTCTCTCTAAAAGTTCTAAATAAAAGTCAGCCTATGCTTAGCTTTTAGCTTTAGCCACGACAGCATATGTTTAGCTTTTAAGGTTAACCGACTATAACTATTTTCATGATTATAAAAAATTGATCTAAAATAATAATTTATATCGGAAAACATAGTTTGCTGGATAATCCATTCGTTAATAATTGTATCTTGAGAGCTTTAAAAAACCATTCGAAGCACAAAATATTAAAATGATGTTGCTATTAGTGGGCGTTTATCAGCGCACAGACCGAGATATGTAGAGAGGAACTGGCGTTTACAATCAATTATATACCTTACATGTTAAAATAACAGACGATATTATAACGTTGATCCATTATTTGGACTGTGAAAATCAACATGGGCTAACACAACATAATTAGATAACAATATTAATTAGTAATTTCCGCCGGACAATGTATTAACACACATTCATAGTAATAAGACATAATTTGAATATAGTAATATTCAAACATTACAACTGTGGTAGTTACTTACATAAAACATAGTACTTAAAGTTACGCGAGGAAAAATTAAATTAATAAAATGAATTAAGACAATACTACGGCGTCAACGTTATAATTTATTTGCTCTGCGCTTCTGTTTTTGTGAAATTTATCATTGATAATAATTGACTTGAAATTTATTACCTAATGAACTATTGCAAACATTTTTAGTATTGTTAAGAATTGGCTGAAAATAGAATTTCTCAACGGAGTGTTTTGAAAATCGTTTTTATTATTGAAGATTATTTACTATAATGGTTTTCGGTGCTAAAATTGTTCACTATGCCTATACATATTTATCAATTACCTGTTGCATATGCGATGCCATTATTAATATCTAAGGGGGGGTTTGAATATGTGTGAAGAAATTTTATTTTAACATTTAGAGATCTTTCACCTGAGGTCAAACATGATTGATACGGATTCTTGTCTTACCATACGCAACAAATTATGTGACATCTCTCCGTCTGGTTATCGAGATCACATTTTTAACTTCCATGCGACGACAGTCACGTTACTTTGTCATCTGTCTAGGTAAAGCAATAATATACTCAACGCTCGCAATTCGGTCTGAGTTTATTCGCTGACAAGTAGACTGTTAAATTCAAATTCAAAACCATTAGTTCTTATAGGTATTTTCTCAACACACTTTTGCAGCATTACCTGCAAGTGTTAGTAGAGGCAAAACATTATTTTGAATCTACCACAAAGGTGTTTTAACATCAGAGAAGAATTGGCTTGAAATATTGTTAATATGACATCCTACTTCACAGTTGTAATATAATAATAATTATAATATGTCAATGACGCATAACAATGCTAGGGAGTGCAAATTTCTATGTAAACATTTAGCTTTATTGAGGCACGTGGTATTTTGCAAATAAAAACAATGTCACTGCGAGACTTTGTATGAACGCGAGAACGCGTACCTGTACATTGTTACTCGGTTTAGCTTTAAACATGTTGCACAAACGATTTCAATATGGTAAGTGGCACTTGAGTAGTGCTAAAAGGAAGAATGTCTAAGCAACAGAATAGCAGATATTGTTGGGCTATAGCGGTGATGTGATAGTAGCTGTGGTATTGTAAAAATAAACGCTCACCACATACTGAAATGCTCAGTGTCTGTAGTCGTTTATTGTCTGTAAGAAAATATTCCTTTCTTTTAGCTGTTTTCCTCTGTCTTACTACAACATACAAATCAAGATTTATGCCTATCGCCGAAGAGGTTTTCTGTCACATTTTCCGAGTTTTATGCAATCCTTTTATATTTTTCCGCTGTTGTAATATCGCAGAACAGTAACAAACACCTTGTACAAGTGTTAGTGATAACAAGGCGCGACAACCCGTTGGCAGAGATTGACGTTACAACCAAATTACGAGTATATTCACAATATTCACTTTCTTTTGCGGCTGTCCTTCGTTAACCCCATCAAAATCGATCTGTCTGACGCGTGATACTTCGTTTAACGTGGCATGTGTCACTATGTACCTAAAATTGTCGGTGGTATATTATAATTGGGTTTTTAAACGAACATCAAAACGAAATTCACGTAACTTCTTCGTCACTTATAACTGTCGGGTTTGAGTGACCTTTCAAAATGAAAGGGATAAGCTGGTCTTTGTTTTTATGTAAATCGCCGACAAATAGCTGGCCTGAGGGTAAATGGTAACAGGTTGTCGGCTAAGAAGAAAGTGAAGGACCCGCTTATTCCTTTTTATAATTTTTTTTTGTCAGAAATCCACAGTTTATTGCTGACTTACCAACGCCAAAAATACAGAAGTTACTAAAATCTAGTTTGGAATGGTCATTTTAGAGTTTTAAAACTCTCGGCATGAAACTTTTCTTCGTAGTATTCAATAATAATTTTTCTTAATATACATAGATACGTATAGTTAACTAAATTTACAGATTGTAACACAAAATATGTTCTAAATTTTAGGCGTAAGATTTAAATTTAGGTCATATTGATTTTAAATCTTTATGCATTTAAAAGTAAAGACCTTGTGTTCAGAAAAATTATCTTGCTTCTTATTTATTCGTATATAATTAATTAAAAGTGACTGGCTTCTCTACAGTAAAAATAAATGTCAAGGATAGCCAACACAAATAAGATTCCATTAAGGATTTCCTTAAGCAAAATGGAGAAAAAATACCAGTATTTGGAATTTAGATAATCCTCTCAGTGCGACATTTTGTAATTGAACACTACTTTGACCAACGAAGAGGAATATCGTTAGATACAATGGCATCAATTGAAACCACAAATGGAAAAAGCGGTCAATTGTAGTCGGTATTTGTAGATGAGTGTTGAGTTTTTATTATTAGCCTGCGAGATTCTTGATTTATTTAACATGGTTTGGTATAGCAATCTAAATACACATACATATTATAATTCAAAGGTGACTGACTGACTGACATAGTGATCTATCAACACACAGCCCAAACCACTAGACGGATCGGGCTGAAATTTGGCATGCAGGTAGACGACGTTATGACGTAGGCATCCGCTAAGAAAGGATTTTGATCAACTCTACCGCCAAGGGGATAAAACAGGGAATGAAAGCTTATTAACGCGAGCGAAGCCGCAGGAAAAAGTTAGTGTTTTATATGCTGCAGATACTTTTTGGTAGCCAGCTAATGACTGGCTATTTTTGGTTTAGAATATTCATGATAGTCCAAGGATAGTTCTTACATCCGAAAAGGTGTCTGTAGTAGAAGTAAAGATATCTAAATGCCTCATAGCATGAAATAATAAGGTTCCAGCTAAACTGTTATATATATTGTTATATAATAATGCCAATATTATATTTGCCAATTGATGCTAAAGATTGACTTGGCATACTATACATCATTATATTATCTGTCGGTAATAATTACTATTTTTCTTTAATTTATCTATTTTATTTTGATCTGCTCTTAGACTTTTTAAATACTGAGATGAATTAAAAAAAAAGAACAAATTTTTAGCATTATTTTAAATTAATAAAACTATTAAATTTCATTTCAAATTTAGATATCACGTCCGTCTGGTGATCTAGAAAATAAATAATTTTAATTATACAGAAACTTAAAATATATGTCTTTCGTTATTTTACGAAGAACGAAGAATTTTTATTTACGAAAAACATACGTTAGAATAAAGTCATTTAAAAAAATACTGAAATTCGGGATGTCAACTCCGGTCGTATTCTGCTCGCTCTGTGTTGCTGGCACACGTATTACCCCGTTGCATATGACTCGAAAAAGAAAAAGTGTTCAACTATTCAAAACAGCTCACTATTTCTCCCCTTTTGTGGTGAATAAAACGAAAGCGGTCAGTTTTTGTGGCTTTCGCAATCAAAATGAATATAGACTTGCTGGTTGATTGTTTTAAAATTTGATATAGGTAAGGTTCTTAGAAGACTTATTATTCTTGGGTTATTACTCTTTAAACGTACGTTTTATGTTGGACTTATTACTCTTTAAACAACGTTGACTACATTTTCGTTTGTGACTTCGATAAAAAAGGGCTTTTGTATCAAATTCTAGTACTAAATGAGAATCCTAGTGATATCGTTCAATACGTAAGCGTTTAAACTTATTGTTCTAAGGAACACTATATTGCTGACTGCAGAACATACATATTTCATTCGATTTAGGAATATTTTGATAGAAAACTAATCGTATGAAATTATATTTAAGTTTTATATTCAAGTATGCGTATATGACCAACGTGGCGTAATGAACATCATGCTGGATCGCCGTTTAAAGGTTCTTCTTGGGTTTGAGTAGAATTAAATTTCTGTTCCCGGTCTGGTTGTGTGTGTCCGTGGTTTTGTGTTGATCATGACAACCACGACATAGGGAATCCTAGTGTGGGGTTATAAGTGTAGCGTTATGTTATTTTTAAGTATGTATGTCAATGTTATCAAAGATAATGATGTCATTAAGTGTTCCCGTTCGATTACAACGTAGGTGTCTTCAAGTCAAGAGTGAATAGGTTTCTACTAAGTCAATGCGTTTTGTCACCCATGACTACTTTACCACTTACAAGTCAAAGCATTGACTAATTCTAAAAAAAATATCGATTGTCTGTGAAGTCGGTTTACTGACGATAGTTGAACGTTACGTCATAAGAAAATACTAATGGAATGGTTGCATTTTTCAAAAGAAAATTTTAATTTTGTTTGATAGATATTTTGTATGGATGTAGGGAAGGAGGTAAATGAAAATCACAATGGAATTAATCAAGTTACATTAATTTGTACGCATAAATACAATTATGTCAATTTTTTTTACAATGTAAATAGTTTTTTTTTACTTCAAGCCTTAAATGGAACGCCTCAGAGCGAGGTAATGCCGCATCAGTCATGTTTTGTGGTGCGTGCAGCCGGCTACATCGAATTATAAGACGTTGTCACGTCAAAAATTAAAGTTTTAAGATGAACGCAATATTTTATTTTCTTGAAAATGTTGATAGAAAATATTCTATTAATTGTGTATTCTCTTTAAGTTTGGGTTTTAAAACGATTATGACGAGTGTGCCTCCATTAGAGCAATATCAATTAGGGTCGCGACGTGCCGGCTATAGACCGCCGCTCTCCCCCGGTAGCGAACTCAAACTGCAATTTGCAAAATATGAAACGTGCTATTGCCTAAACAGCCACTTTCCTAAACTAAGCTCCGAAACGTTTATTGTTTACGCAATGATTAATCAAGATCTCTAGTTCAAATTATATTCAATTCATGAATGACTATGCCTAATGAAGCAAATTTTCTATTTTCTAAATTAAATATAACGTATAGGCTAATACAAAACCGCATTTTTAACTTCTATCGATAATAAATATCGTTTGGCGAATCTTAAGCTCGTTTGGTTTGTACCTCAGTTTTGGCACGATATTTGATTTTATTTAACTTCTATAGAAAATGTTGACAAATTATAATGAACCGTGCTTAAAATAACCGTTGGAACTACATACGTATGCTGTTATTGTTTCAAGACAAGATTCCTCAGCTAACAAGGCCGTTTCGCTCAGGTTAATTAACTTCTGTAATTGGATAGTTTGAACCGTAGTCTGCCGAAGACCGATACCTCGTCTTCCCGAATAGTGTTCCTTTTGCGACCCTTGATTGAGATAAAGATTATGTCTCTGTACTGAAAATTTACTTAAACCCCTTGAATGATTTTGGTAATGAAGGTTCCGAATTTACTTAAATAGTTGATAATATGTATATGACGTTTATAGGAGTTTATGAAGTTCATTGTATTTTACAGTACCGGATAATTATTCACTAAAAGTTTTGCATTTCATATAGGAGATGCGAGAATTTTACTTTGGATGCAATTTTATTTAACTGTTAATCGACAATCGTAAATATTCCCAACTTGACTTTTGTTTGGAGATATACGAGTGCGAGAATGTCGAAACTTTTGAATCCGTTCCGTAACTTTTTATGAGAAAACTGAAAAGTTTACCGATGCGCCTTGCAGTGCTGTTATCGTTGAATAATATTCAATTACGTATAGGTATGTGTTGAAACAAGCGTTTTTCGTATTTTTTAGGAATTAAAAAACTTCATCTTGAGTTTTGAGTACGCAATTTCCATTACATGCATATTTAATTTCAGTGGCATATTTCCATAGTGAAAGTTTAATCCCTATGGTTGTCTTTAAATATTTATGAAGGCTTGCCGTCCAGTGCCTTTTAATACTTTAGAAGTTTATCGTAGCTTTAATGCTTTTCTAACAAATGTTTTTCTGCTTTGGAACGAATAGTATCAACGAGAGGGTGACGATAATATCAGGAGACAAACAGTTCTTTCACAAGTTTATAGAAATACTTGCCTGTGCTCTTGAGAAGTACAAAAAGATTGCAGCAGAAATAATAGTCTTATTTAGTTTTCTATTTTTATTTAATTTTGTGTATACAGCTGTTTTCATCCTAAGTTAAGTAAGTATAAAATTATTTTGAAATTCGCGTAGACGAATTATATGTATAGTTACGTGGAAGTAGTGATTTGTGGTAAACTTAGCATTGATTAAACTTGTATAATTCTAGAAACGCGCCGGGTTCTCGGAATATCAGTGTAACTTCAGAATTACTTTCAGTTCTATGAGTGTGTGGCGTTATTTATTTATAAGTACCTACATTATACTCGTATTTATAAGATTATGCTTAGAAACTTGTGACAAACTTACTACGATAGAAATCGTGAATATATCTAACCAAATAAAGACATTCAAGCGATGTGTTACTTTCTAACAGTTGCAATAAATTCTATCAATGCAGATCTCCAAACTGACCTACAATTGGAACACAAAGAGCATGAAATATGAAGTGATAATAAAGATTAAATGCGACACGCGGTGAGTAATATATCTACGTTATACGGAATATCAATGAAAGATAAATTCGTTTTAAGCGTGATGATTTATCAGATTCGAGAGCCAAACGGGCTGTGGCATCATTGTCGACGTTTCCCCACTGACATATCTCTATGATAAATTGCAAACAATCTACGAAAAGATGAAATAATAAAGAGTATTTGAGGAGACAAACATTTTCGCACATTTTACTTCAGCTTTAGTGCGGGGGTTAAAATTGTTAGCCATCTTTCATACATTTTCTATTATATATATGACCTATAAATTTATATTATAACTCATATTGACAAATCTTTTGTTAATATTGCCTTGTGTTTGATGCATAATCTTTAAATGTTTCCTGAGGATTCCTTTATTTAGGTTATTTTACCGTCATTTTATAGAGTTGATACTATAGTATTTCGCACAGTTCTAGCGGATTTGGCAGATGTTATGCTTCAAATAAAAAAAATTCTTCCGTATCAAATTGTGAATCTAAGCCATTGTTAAGTCTTTTAAAACACCTAACAATTTTCATAAAAATCAGTCCATCCATTTAAGACTTCAGTGACAAAGACACGGACAGAAAAAAATATAAGGATGTCGTATGCAGAATAAATTTTGAGTATCAAATCATTTTTTTTTAATACACACGGGGAAGTATGAAGGAAAAGCAGACAGGTCAGTGATCCTATAAAAGTTATACATACATTCTACATAAAGCAACTTTTGAAAATAAGAAAACATAATTTTAATTTTTAAATGTTTAAAATATAGAATACCCGAATAGAATAAATTTGTAGAATATTTGCACCACGTAGGGTTTATCTCTATAAACCCAACAGGTAGCTCAACGGTATCAAATTATTCTATTGCTATCTAAAGTTTAGACACGTGAAGTTTGAAATCGATACGATTATTAAGAGCCGGTTGAAATCGACTTCCTCGATCAAGTTTAAACTCGTAGCTTGAAACTCTTTCTAAGATTGTGATTGTTGAATTAAAACTGTATGCGTATAAAATCCTTCCATATTAATATAAATGTGAATGTATGTTTGATTTTTACGCTTTCACGCCAAAACTACACAAGGTAGAGGTATTAAAAAGGACAAAGGATACTTTAAAAAAATTTAATGATCTTTGTAATGTTGTTGTTTGTAATGAACGTCAAAGCTACTATTAAATAATGCGCTTTAAAATGTTGATAATACGATAAAAGCAAAAAAACCTTTGATTTATCAAACAAACCTGAGACTCATTATTTATTAATTTAAGTTTGAGTAATCAGTAGCGGGCCATTAATGGGTTGGAGGCAAAACAGGCAGGCAATTAAAATTATTACATCATTCCGTATTTGTTTAATTGAATGTGTTTTCGTGAATTCGAGTTATAAAAATTAAATACATAAATATTTTACAAAGAGATGTTGTTTTTATTACAAGTCAAAATTATTCGACATATCGCGTACCTACATATGTATATGATGGTTCGATGGCAATTCGTTCTATACGAGTATAAAACGTCGTTATATTATATATAAGTCAGTGTTTTACTATAGCACCACCTAATAGTTAATGGTGGGGTTCGCATAAAATAAAATAACAATCTGTACTAATATAATAAAGCTGAAGATTTTGTTGAATGCTAATCTTAAGAACCAGATACTGGTTCGAATTGAAAATTTTGGGTTGATTAGTCCATTTATCGAGGAAAGTGTAGACTATATCATATCACGCTACGACCAATTTTCGACAAAACAAAACAGACCAATGTTCGATGATAATACGAGTTTCGTCGGATCTACTTAATAAAATATAATTGGTGAAAGATTGTTCACTCTTAATTTAAAATAACTTGTAACATTGTTATCGAGTTTATTAGGAAAATTATTATAATAATTTGTCTTCAAAGTACTGAGAATTATTTAACAAGGCTCATACTACCTTAGAATACAATGTGTTTAAAAATGTAATATTAAATTTAAGCGATAATTAGATTTGGTAATAGAATGCATATGCTAAAGATATAAAGAATGGAATATTGGACATGGCTTGACGATATTCTTATGGACGAGAAGTCTGAATTCTCATTGCGACATCTGCTGATGACGTCCCTGAAGCCCATAGCGCCCGCTCATTTTATTTATGATCGAGTTGAGCGGTGCTTATTACGCTGCGGGTGTGGGACATGTTTCATATGCCGGCCGTGCTTCTACTTTCTTGATGCTTATTGAGCCGTTTGCTGAGATATGGAGATCCGACCGTTTTTCTTAAACTTCGAAACGTGCTTTATCAATTTCATAGAAGTGACAATATTTCCTAAGTATTATTTTTATACAAAATTCACTTCTTTATTTTATTACTCAAAGTTTAATCTTACATACCTAAACCTGTTTGATAATCTATTTATTATTTACAGAAAATAATTTCCGAATATATAGAAATCCGGTACATTTATAAAAGTCTTTTCTTCTACTTTAAAATTAGTATACTCTTCGATTAGGGTTTATAGCTTTCATTACACACCTAAAATTGGGAACTGAACTGACTTATTCTTGTAATTATTAACTTGCTGTGATTTTAATTTTATTTATGACAATGATGTGAGAATACTTTCGATTGATATAATCCTCAGCGTAAATAAAAACGCTTTAACAATATAACATATACAGAGTTTCTATACTAATTTCAAACTATTTGTTCTGTACCAAAGGTTACGATGTGTACCGCATAAATCAATTAACTATAACGTCGCCCGATAGGCTTGCGAAGTTCAGTAATTTTGTTAGTAGCGGAACAGAGTAATTTCTACTCATGAATTACGGCTCGAGCTGCGTTAGCATCCCAGTGCACAAGTTTATATTGTTATTCACGGCGTATCTTGGAATGTGTAGTGATGTGTGGGCTCACTAAGCCCCGAAGTATATTTTGCCGTTTTTGTCTATCACTCGACAGGAACTTCTCCAATGTTTTCTCATTGGCCCGCAGTGTTCCCGAAACTTTGGCCGTTCTTGTCTCGGTGGGTGCCTCTACGAATTACGAACTTGCTCTTCTATCACCGATGCGTGTAAAATGTCTTCGCAATTGTCTTAAAGTTACCACTGTTCCTCTCTACTCCAGCTAACTCATTTTATGATCTTTTGAAATAATCGGTAATTGAAATACTTGTTATAAATGAAAATTTATATACTTCGTTGTATTAAGCGTTCGAAAAGTTCTATTATCCTGACATGGAACATTGTTACTTCACGATGTTAAACTTCGCCTCTTTACGAGCGGTGCTTGTTCGTTATTTAAAAGGGGAATTTCATATTTTATCAATAACTTGAACAGTAAAATGTTTTGGACATAAAATGGTCTACGTCATTTAATTAAGATGTACGAGTACGTATAATTCCGTTGCAATTAAGCAATTATTACGCATATTATACAATGTCTAGCAGTTAATGAGCTTTCATGTTTCGTTATTCATACATTTAATGGGTATCGTAATTTTACGTATCGTGTTAAAAATTAAATATAAGGCAACATTTTTCGATTTGGTCACAAAATTCCAAGACAAATTTTCAGATGCATGGAGTTCAATTTTGGAACCAAGAATTAATGAATTTAAAGGAAACGGAATATAATACATTTTCAGGCCTGGTTTTGACACAAAAATTAGTTTTGACTCGATTTTGATCGCTTTGTAACCAAGCTTTTGCATTGGATTCTAGATCACTTGTGGTTTGTAACGATGACCATGGACGGTAGTAAACGTACCGTCAGATCAGTCAGAAGTACGTTACTTAATATTATACTATTAATATTACGTTACTTATTTTTCGGTACAGAGAAAGAATCAGTCCATATAATAATACTGTTTAGGTATAAATTTATCCACTTGTTATTTCAATTCCTTTCAAAGTTGTTCCAGATTTATTTGCTTTGTTTTTATTTCGCAATCAATGTTTAATCCTGTACCGTTACTGGGTGCTCGGGATACCAGTATTAGAAATAATGGCCGGGATTGGATTCTCGAATCTTTTTGTGGTTAATTTTGAAAAGATTTCATTGTGGTTCTAGGAATTGGTTTAAGGGGATTAGTGTCATCTTACGGACAATTTCTTTTAATATTAACGTTTATGTGATACAGTACGTTGAAATTATATATAAGTACTCCACAGTTATTGGTCAATCTACCTTCATTCATCCTGAAATTTAAACTGCAATTAAAGCTGCTCGTATCTTTTATCTGATGATGATGCACATTATTCATTCATTACTATTAATATGATTTTAAGTAGACGCTATGCGCTATGTGCTTTATGCAAATAAAGTATTACTAATTGGTTTTGGTGAATATATCACATTACATACATATAAATTTTCGTTATTGTCCTCACAATTCCGTTAAGCTTTACGTCACTTTGATTATGGTCCTTAATTTTTTATCATAATATAGAATTCAAGCGATAATATTTTTTTATCAATATAATAGTCTCTCCTATACCATTAATCGTTTTGTAAAAATATTAATATCCAGCCAAAAAGATAACTGAATTCTGACAACTGTATTCACATCGTACATTCCATGATATGGAATACAATACCAATATTCATCACCATCATACCATATATGTATGTATGTATATTGTTTTACATTTTGATTCGGCTTTTTTTGGACAATAATACAACGATAATTACTGCTTTTTCTTTACTCGCATATCGATCCATCTATAATGGTTTATACGTGATCAATTTAATAAAAAAGATAGAGGTAATGCTCGTAGGTTTATAGTGAATAACCCCTTATATAATAACTTACAGAAAAAAATCGTAATCCTTGAACAAGTAGTAGCCGTTGGAAGGAACTTAAGCATGAGATATATTGTCCAGCTTACGTAATTTATGCGGGACGTCCTGATTTTTAGGGGTCTGTGACACCTCGATTTACCCCTGATCGGGAATTCGTTCCAACTTTCGTTGACAATTTTCACCGAAAATAGATAAATATTTATGAAGGTGCTTTCTCATCTTCTTATCAACCTCTTGTTGTAGCTATTCCAATTTGAAAGCCGAAGTTATAATTATTTTAACTATTCGTTTCGAAATTTGATACTTGACCTGATAAATTTATTAGGCGTATCATTTCATTTTGATAGATCAACTCGATATTTGAAGTTTTTCTCATTTACTTAGATAGCAATTGTACAGGCTGTATTTTAATGGCTAACTGTCGAGTTATAAGTACTAGATTCCGCTCGCTGGTAATGTTTACATACCGCCAAATTAATTATATATTTTTTTTTACTATCCGGTGCTTGTAAGAATGTTTCATTAATTATCTTATATGCCTTGTAAATGATAGATGAATGGTATAAATTCGTTTTATTTCTTGATTGAAGCATTTTTTCCTGAGGTGGAAATCTTCTGAAAGATACCGGACGGGTGACGTGAAATTTTTACCCACACAGCACCTTAAACCGTCGATAGTTAACTGACCCGTACGGGGTGGCTCGGGAATCTGCAAGGAACACGCCGTTGCCTATGAGTAGTAGCCTAGTGGTTTTCTCGTAAGAAACTTTTTAAATTACGCGTGTATTTATCTCGTGTAGGTATGTCTGTTTGTTCGGGCTAATCTCTGGAATGGCTAGGCCGATTTTGGCGTAACTTTCACTGGCAGATAGAAGACTTAGGCTACTTTTATTTTATTACGATATAACTTTTTTGTTAAATTCCACGCAGATGAAGTCGAGGGCACAGCCAGTTAAAAAATAAAAAACAATCTAAAAGCGCATTATAGCGAAATAAAAATTAGAAGTATTGTTTTGTTGTAATGTTCAATAATTTTAATTTTCCTTCTACCGAGCTTACTCTAATAATCATTAACTCTATGCAAAATATTTTCTTTGTACCTACTCGATCTCTTGTTTACAGCTGTTATATGAACGAATAACTAATTAATGTGTTTTCGACCCTAATTGCCAATGTTTGTAGAAAGGAAGTTTGTTAGAGTTATTTCCTTGTTATTTCTTTGTTATATAAAACTCGCTAGGAGCGTGTCAACACACGTAGAATGAAATATCCTATACCTAATTACAAACGGATTTGGTATATGTTATACTACAACTGGAAAAAACCATTTTCTTATCGGATGTAATTGTTATCCATTTGATTTGGTTGAATCCATATTATATCCAAACAGACAGAATCAGTTATAGACACGAGCAAAATAAAAATATATATAACTGAAAAATATAATCTTATACTAGTATATAAAGCTGAAGAGTTTGTTTGTTTGTTTGTTTGTTTGTTTGTTTGTTTGTTTGTTTGTTTGTTTGTTTGTTTG
>DWJN01000453.1:0-24137 GCA_018248895.1 Carystus phorcus
ATTTGACACACATACAAGCGTAATAAAGATATGGCACATTAATTGTTTACGTTTATATTGTCAATGTGAAGTAACGCATTGACACATGTATTACGGACGAATTTCGACCGCTGACAGGTCTCTAGTAATAAATTAATTTGCTTAAATCGTAGGATACATTTTGATCTCGTTTCGCGGAATCCTATAGCTTCCTTGCCGGTAGGAAGTGTGGAATGTCGGATGTGTCGTAAAGATAATACCCATTATTATAATTGGGCCGTCCAACCACACACATGTGTTGAGCATCACTTCCTCAACTGAAATAGTTTTATGTTGCTCCGCTGGATTCACTTCGCGAGCGATTATGTCTTTACGATGTTCGACCGAATCGTCGAAGAAAAAAAATTAAAATTGGTCCAAGACTTTAGGAGGAGATAAATGATATACATACGAACAGATGAATTGTGAATACAAAGATAAACTAAGATCGAAGATAATTCAGTAAAAAGTATTAAAACTTAGTTACATATAATTTATATTTAACTTATAATGTTTTTATATTTTGAGAACCAGAGTATAAAAAGTAATATAGAATAGTTTAATTATGAATTTTATATGTATTTTTATATTGATTTTTGAAGTTGATATTGTAATTATTTTATTAGCTATTATTAATATTAGAAACAAAACTTAAATTCAAAACCGTCTCTTAAATTCAACGAGAAGAAAATAGAATGATATAATTATTGTTAAACTGTATATTCCACGAGTCGTATATTACCGAAATGCGTTTAAGTGAGCGGTAATTAAGATGCCTCCAAAAGAATTCCGTTCGCTCAGTATGACATCGACAAAAAGAGATAAACAGTAGGAAGATCAAACATAGGACCGAATCGCTTTGCTTAATTAGAACCTCGGCACGAACCGGCCGGTTTTTCGTTACACCCTAATTAACGGTTATTAAACGACTTATAACCGTTTTTTAATAGCCAAGTGCAACAATGTCTCTTTTAACCTTTAAGTATTAAATAAAAGGACTCTTTTCACCTTAAGTCATAGCCAATATTCACTCGTACATCGTGGGTAGTGAAGGTTACCGTGTCAAATTAATGTTAACTATTTAAGATCACATTAACACTTACCATTGGGTGGTATTGTGGTCAAGCGTTAACTTCTACTTTGTAAAAAAATATCATTCCTGTTAAAGGTTTTCTAACCATTTTGATTCCAACGGTGCTCAATGATCGTTTTATACCATCTGGGTATGCTACCACCCTTCTTTTAAAATCAATCGCGATATGCTTGGTTAGTGCAATGTTCGACAGCTTCAAGTAATACGTCTCCTCAGATTTCGTTCATTCGATAATGTATCGATATATGTTGGTATTCCTGAAGCTCATGATAAATGGATACCTCGTATCATCAGGTGGCTGATTGGCTCGATTTATCAGCTATTTCTATATGCAAATATTGCTTACACACACTAGTACTAGTGTTATAGAATAAATAAACACAAATGAACCCAAAACTCATAAATGTCTCCCTCGAGACCATTCCGGATATTGAATCCCGAACCCTTCAATCACAACGTTTTATTAACAGGCGCTAAGTTAGCGATAAGGTCAACTTGACTTATTTAAAACAAAGTCGTAACTTAATTATAAATTAGTGAAGACCTATAAACTATAAAGTTTATTGCATCCGACAAGATATTCTAAATGGACCAACCCCTATCAATTGAGCGTTAAAATATGTAAATAAAATTGTCGAAAATAGCCGTGCGCCTGTGGCGGAGCGAACGAAGGGTGCCCATGATTGAGTGCTCTTAATTGGTTCGGTATTGTGAAATGGTGGTTGAAATTGTAAAAATATTGCGTTTATCGCGTGACACGATAGTTTTTGATTAATTATTTTATACAACAAAACACAGACTTTATGAAACATAAAATGAATTTTACACAAAAAATATAAGTATACAAACAATGCACCTTGTTTGTTAATTGTGAAAAATGTTAAGATGCGTGCATCGTTCTAAGACGTGAAGTTTTATTTCATTTTATTATCCTTCTCTTAGGAGTTTTTATATATTTCAATCCCGTTACTTTTTGGTAGCATAACTACACTTCTTAAATCAAGATAGGCCTATAATCTATGTATCAAATATAGGTATTGCCTAAACATATTCTGCTCTTTCCGACGTAATACTACTTGATTATTTACTTTTAAGTCATGTAGAAGTTAATGTAGAGGTTCTTTGAGGAGTTGATTATCCAAACACTAAATGTAACAGCTTGTGTATCTGACTTCTTGTAGGATTTAGTCTTTGGAACGAGAGGTTTTGGATTCTGCTCCATGTTTATTTCCCGGACAGATAAACACGTTTGTGAGAGATAAATATTTGTAACCGGATCCTAGATGTTTGAAATGTCTTATTTGTCTATCCATGCCACTAGCAACAGAGGGAATCTTAAAGTAGGTTTCATGAAGGAGGACAAGGTCTTAGTATTAGGTTTAGGTACGCGAGACTTTCAGTACTAACTGTAAACTATTAGGTTAGGTTAGTTAGGTTAGTTACTCAGCCGTCAATAGCACATTTAATTTTACAGTAAGTACAGATAAAAGTTACAAATACGCTCGACTTACTGCAATGTTAATTGCTAAATTTATATTTAAAAATGATACGAACGAATGGGTAAGATAAGAAATGTAGATCTTGTTATCGTGATCACGACTATATGTATGTCTAAGTCAGTTTTGGCAAAAATCCGACTAACTGCAACTATACTATTGACGTCAGTACTAATGATCTTAATAATAACTTAAAAAATCAATTTACAAAACAAATTATATTGTTGCTTAAATTGATATTTTTTCCTTTTAAACAATTTGTATCAGTCAAAAAATATACTTTGTGTACATAAATTTGTGAATACACAGTTCGACAGACAACTAGTGCAATAAATCAAGCGGGTTATCTAAATGCAATAGTTAAAAAAGTTTTTAATTTCGTTGTGACATCGAACCAATTTGAAAAATCAATGTTTGAAACACTACGCCGCGTTCGCATAAAACTTCGCATAATATATTGCTTTTGGGTTCGTTTGTAAATCTGCTATAGTGAACTATAGTATTACAATACAAACATGTGGTAGGTTTTATCAATAAAATAACACGTACGATGTCATACACATTAAGCTTACAAGTCCTCTCTTTTTGCACCAAAGATGCTAAAAAAGGCTCCACGGTTTGACACATAGTTAAGAGTTCCTGCGCTATAACCATTACTACGATTCTTATAAGGGTATTTATATGTCAAGTAAATGTCTTGCCCAGCCGGAAATCGAACCTGGGACTCATTCGGAAGGTCACTATCAAGTACGTAAGTAAAATATATTCATTTACTATAGATTACTGTTCTTCGGAATCTTTTTATTATACTAGCTGACCCCAGCAAATGTTGTTTTGCCATATAAATTATTATTTTAAAACAATTTTATGATAACCATAAAAATGGTTTTAATGGGTTAAAAGCTAGACATATGCTGTCGCGGACTTTTATTTAGAATTATTAGAGGGGAACAATATTGTAATACATGATTTTTGAGTAACATTCACCGTTTACTCAGCGCACACAACAAAAGCTCAAAATTTTGCCGATTTCGCAATATTCTTTATTGCTACTCTTCTCATATTCTCTTAGCGTGATGTTATATAGCGTATAGCCTTCGTCCGTAAATGAACTATCTTACACTAAAATATTTTTTCAAATCGGTCCAGTAGATCCTGAGATTAGCCCATTCAAACAATCAAACAAACAAACTCTTCAGCTTTATATATTAGTATAAGTATAGATACGTCAGTGGTCAGCATGTTCCTAATTTAAGCATTCGCAACCGAGTTTGTTGTCTCATTCTCACCGTTGCTGTCACTTAGACTTTTTCAATCGACATGGCGATACTTCTATTTCGCATTTTATAGAATGCACTCTTTAATCCCAACACAAAGCGTAAACCGCACAACCCTACGCTGACAAATCCTAAAAGCTCTACGTCAATTGCTGCCACTGCACAAATTGGCCCTACGAATTGGCCGAATAGCATTATTGCGCCACGTTTAAAATTCTAGGGTAGTCAAGAATGGTGTGATGGGGGCAATTGTTACGAACATACTCAAAGTTAATTTTGCTAATGTGTCATTACTTGTAATGTTAAGTATAATTGAGTTTACACTTTTAAGAGTGTAAACATAACTCATGTGCATATAAAATAAACAATGGTTGTATATTTGTCTTTCATAGACTTTGAATTGGTAGAAGATAGAGTATTGATGACTTTAGCAGCTTTGTTCAGAATTCTCTGACAAATGTTTTGATACCAAAATTATATCGATCGGACACATGGTTGATGAATAAGAGTCAAAAATATTGTTAGTAAAATCAAAACTAATCTGTACATATATGTATATTATGCTGACTATTTTACATTTGACTTAATATGCGTAGCAACGCGCGCCGGGTACAGTTAGTTAATTATAAATTAACCACGATACTAAATGTTTATACTAAAGCGATTTCATTTTGAATTTAGAATTTTGTGACTATCAAATTCATTACCTTTTTTGACTTATCAATTAATATTCTTTAATTAATTCGTTTTTAGGGACAGATTGACGAATGAACTGGATTTGATACGATGTTAATACTAAACTGTTACGACGCCAATGTAAGGGTTATAACAAGACTTTTTTCGTTAAATCGGAAACCGCGCGTAAATTTTCCTGATTGCCCCAATTAATCCACGAAAAGAATCTATTGTGGTGGCCCTACGTAACCCTGTCGGGGCAGGATGGCCAATTAACGTCGCGGGAAACTCAGCATTGAGTTACAGCGTTTTTGTATCGTATAAATCGTATCTTGACATGCTCGCTGCTTGTAACTTCCAATTCCCTAACAATACTTGTTTGTTGAAGGCTAAAAGGTTATTTTGAATTGTGTAGTTAGTAGTTTTGTACGATACATTTAAGTGTATTGAAATACTGACTATTTGTTATTCGATTATTAACATATCATAATTTTAGCTCAATCGAATATATACATTAAATATTTATAGAACTCTTCATATGAAGTCATCATTATAGATTTGAAGAGACGTATTTTTTAATATTTCGAGTCGAGGAAATAATTTTGACATACATATTTATAATTTATAAAATAGGTTATAGTTAAGTAGTGCTTTATAAACGTTGGTTTTTGTTTATTGTTTTGTCGATATCAAGACATAATTTTTATTTTGATATTAATATTATGACCGGTATTGTCTTCGTTACGTGAAGCATGCTTAGCCAGCTCGACTTAGCGGCCAAACGTCGTGCCCCAGGTGGGATCTAGAGTGACAGTTCTTTCTTTTTTATATCTCTCTTTATTTTAGCCTGCAACGCATAGGTGCCTTTAACGCAACTGATGGTTATGAGTTACTCATGAGACAGTGGTTGTCTTCAACCCATTAATGGCCAACTACAGAGCACGGATCTCTCCTCATCACCGAGAAGGCCTAGAGCATACTCCATCAGTTCCATCACGCTTGGTCCAATGCGAATTGATGAAGCGTGGTTAAATTATTTTGATTTGTCTATTTATTGTACTCCGAGGCAAATACAGTAACATAATTTATTTGTTATAACTGCTACTAGTCCAATCGCCATATCTCATTAATTGGAAGAACGAAATTGTGCTCTTAAGTTTAACCACACGCCACTATAAGCTGACCTATACACCGGAAAAACCAATCAGTAACATTCCACAAAATAGTGTAACAAGCTATTCACAAATCATTGTGCAAACTGAAAAGTTCGTTCCTGATAACGATATGGACAATCAATCATATCTGATAAAATGTACCTATGTATAACGCAATTCATCGGTCTGACGCACATGGCGGGACTTCGTAGACAGAACGGCACCTACTGTTATCGTGGATGTAATTATTTTGTTTGCCGATCTCGTACGTTACGACTTTATTATAAATGTTTTATTGGCAATATTTTTATTAGCTGTAAGGTTTATCGCCGGTCATCTCATATTATACTGTTAAATGTCGATATTCTTATTTATATCTATGTTTATGGGTTTAGTTAGTAAATGATTCAATGTATCGTATGGTGTTTAGGTTGTCGTGAAGTCTATGTACCTATATTAATAACACCATGGGCTTAACTAACGTTATTTCGAATAAGAAGGATGCAATTGTTAACTAGACTCTGATCGGAAATCAGGACTTTAATATTATAATTATTTTTTTTTCATATTTTTTCTTATGGTCTTGTAAATAGGCCCTTATTAAGGCTTTACACGCCAATCAATGTTTATACTAAGCCTTATATATTATTATTAGGATATATCTATCGATATGACTTCAATCATGCAGTTATTTAAAGGGATAAGGTGTTATGTAAAAATGTCACAAACGTCATACAAAAAATATTCGTAGCGTAAAATTTTACAATCATTTATTTAAATAAACACAAAAATTGCATGAAGAACTTCTGTAAAATTAGTAATTTCACACTATTCTCAGGAAAAATAGACTTTACTCAACGTTAGATATGTTTAATTATAGCATTTTATAGATTTTTTTTTACAATCACTTTGCATTGTATCATCTCCGTCAATTGTAAAAGAGGAGTAAGGTGGAAATTGTAAGTTCCACAACTCAGAAGTAAAGAGATATGAAAAACAAATTTTCTTATAAATTTTGCAATGAAATTCTCAATTCAAACATGATACAGCCCCGGTAGGTATCAAGAAAACTCAGCCCTCTTAGTATTCGCCTAAAGAATTGTTTATTTTTTAACAATTTTTTGCTCTTCGCTCCCCTTCAAAAGCTCTCGTACGCGCGGAGTTTTTGCGTTCGCACTTATCTTCTTTCCGTGGCGACACAAACAAAATAATTGGATGGCGGCGGAACAACTGGTATTTGCATATGAAATACGAATGAGAGCGTTCGGCGAAATGACAGGACGCTACCTCGCTAATTAGGGGTAAACTCAAAGGTCACTGTACCAATTTACTATATACTACAGCTTTAATATAATTTACTAACACTTTTCTTATTACAATTATCTATCTGTGGTGACCATTCTTCATCAGCTGTCGTGTCTTCTCTGTTCTCGGTTTTTAATTTAAAATTATTAAACTGTCATTGAATATAGATTTTCGTAGACATATGTAATTCGGATGGCCAACAGAAGCGAGATATAAGAAATGATGTTTAACTTCTTCTTATATCTGTAAACTGTAACCTTTGGTAATATAATTGTTCGTCGATGGTGAACTTTCACCATAAGCTGTCGCGTCAACTCGTTTATTACTCATTAACTTAAAAATATTAAACCATCATTGAAGATATGATATTCGTAAAAATAATTCGGATAGTCAATAACACAGTGATGTTTTACGTACTGAAATGGTTTGAAATAGTTATCAACGGATATTTATTTATTAACTTGATAGACATTCGAGGAACTTTCAAAACTTATTCGATCGTGATATAATAGCTTGGCAAATAACACTGAATTAAGAAATAAATAAAACCGTTCACAATGACGACTTAATTGGAACATGTTTAATAAACTCGAAATAAATAATCAACATGAGAGGTTTTCACTAAAAGATTGCAAATGAATACGGTACACTATACACATCGAACGAACGGACGGCTTGACGTTTTAATTATTATTTAATTTATATCAGTAACGGACAAAATAATTTTTATATGAAAACAAACGAGGCAATTCAACTTAATTTCGACTGTCGGTGTAAAATATCTACAACTGTTGCTCTTTTTGTAAAATATCAGTATCTTTCGACTTTATTATTACCAAAACATCTTTCTTTAACAGTGAAAACGTAAAAGGAATTTACATTTTTTTATCACAAGTAATTTTTTTTTTCAATGAATTTTATCTTGTTAGAATTAATATTTTTTTATATTAAATAAGTACTAACACACTAACTTATGAACTAATGAAGAATATTAAGAAGTATATTTGAAGATATCATTTTTTTTTCTACATTTTGAAAACCACTTAAAGGCATATACTTACAAGCAGTAGCTACAACAGACGTGGAAAAATAGTTATAGGGCTTACTTTTTTAATAAGGTGTTTAAGACTATAATAATAAGTTATATTGAAGAGGACAACCTAATTGCAAGTCAGTTATAGATGCACACACAACGATACTTAACATGCTTCCTTGGTAAGCGTTAAGGCCCTTGGGAACCTTCAATATTTTTTATAGTTTGAAGGCCAGACGAAAAAACAGACAAGCCAACCATTGGTAAGTGGTCACCATTGCCCATGGGTGTAGTGTTTGTATCTATTAAAGAGATACTTAACATTGTCTCATATAGACGGACAAAGGGGGTAACTGTCAACCGTCAGCCGAGTAGAGGACTCGGTACGGTGTAGACGTGCGCCCGCGCTCGTGTTGGTGTAGTGGTGAGCCCGTGATAGCGCAGTGCAGCCCTAAGTGTTTCTCTGGCGAATACCATTCGACACAGGACAATATAATGGGCATAAGCAACTGCAGAGGAATCGACAATACAACGCCGATTCTAAAGAACTGCTATTAAACCATTTTTGAGGAACCATCTGTGGTTACGCTCTTGGAACACCTCAGTAAAAAGCTCATTCTACAATTGATCCAGAGCATAAATAGAAGATAGGGAATAGTCTCAGCCGACCCGATAAACTAATTTGAATATGTTTCCATTTAATTGGTCAACAATTAAAATAAATCTCAAAACCGTTAGCTGTAAAGTACGTTTAACAAAAGTGCGCCGCAACAGCGTATTAAATGTCTTCAGTCGTAAATTCTTTGTGTTTATTTTACATATAATAAAAGTATAGCTTTTGACAAGGGACGCGAACAATTTAGTGTATATTATATAAAGAGGACATGCGACATCATTTTATCAGACATTATTTATTGCTTAATAAATAATTAATAATGAAAGCAAAACCTTCACCACTATACGATTTTTGTCTCCACAACTGAAATATAGTATTTTGGCCGTCAAATCAATAATAACAAATTGTTGTATTCAAAATTAAACCAGCTTACTTATAAAATAATTCAATGTAGTGTAAAATAACTTGCGTGATCTGTCGATATCATAATTATTCCAATGAGCTATAAAGGCGTTTTTTTTACACTAAATAAGTTAATGCTTAGTATCCTGCCTGATAGTAAGCAGAGATGGAGCCTTGGATGGTAATTGGTACGTGTTACAAATATATGTATTAAAGTAAATAAAATATTGAACATTGTCGTTCTGAACTCTTTGACAAAATGAATTACGGTCGAATTTCGTCCGCAGATGCAGATCTCTACTCATTAAATTGATAATCAAAAGCCTAATAAAATGTTACGTAACGGCCCTTTACTTGCTGAGCTTCCGATAATCCCACTCGAAATACGAAGGCTGTACTCCTACACAGTGGTTTCACTAACAAGTTACGGATTAAGAATAGGTAATAGATAGCTTCGCCGTCCAGAAAACCGGACCTTGTTGGAGACCTTGCAACACGACCTTCGAGAAACAAAAAAGTATAAAATTAGTCAGGTCCGAAACGGAATTCTATGGAATTCCGGACTCTAAAGATGTCAGGAGAATATTATTATGTATATAGTTTCCTGTGAAAAAGAGACTTTAGATTTTGTTCTATAAATTATGGGTAATACATTCCAATTTTTATAAAAGTTTATCAGTAGTACAGATGAGCGACAAAATACTAAATTTTCATGCATTGTGATTATTTTCTTTTTACATTTTAATATTATAACTTAATTGCGTTAATGCGCCAGATTAATTGTGAAAGTCATCATTTGATATTTACATTTACACACAACCGGTCTTTTAGCTCACCTTTGGGATATCTTTAAAGATGAAATCAATATACATACCTATACATAGAATTCCCTTAGTATTACTAATTTAGTTTCGCATAACCCAATATACATATATTTTAGACAATTAAGTATTCATTAAAAACGGGCCAAAGGTGCGAAAGCTCTTCATCACTGGAAATTAGTGCGGCTCCACGAAAGCTATAATTATCGGCTAAAATACTGGACACTTTTCAAATTGCGAAATTATAGAACGGTATAATTATTTCTATAATAGCGTTGCCTTTGATTGATGGTTAGACTGATGATTTATTGTTAGTTTTGATAATGGGTTACAGCATTTTAAATTGTAAATTGCGGTATCTACCGATCGGGACAGGTGTGTTCAAAATAATTGTTTCTTTCGACGTTTCTTCTCCTCTTTATAAGGCACCCCTCCGAAACGGTGGTAGATGCAAAATATTTGACGTTTCATAAGCGCATTTATAAATATCTACATGAAATCAATGAAAAATATGATAACATTGAAACTGAAAAATCTGAAAGTCACATGGAAATTTTAATGTATATCAATCAATAAATTACTACCTATAATTTCAGGTGGCAAATCTTATTCGTGATCCCAGAATGACACATCGTTATCGATTCGCTGATGGCGTGAAGTGGTAGATAGAGTGCCACACCGCAGATAACGGTCTCGCATCGTAGCGTAAATAAATTTTACAATCTCAGTTTAGTACATTATCGAGCGATTGCAGGGCCGCGCGCCCACACGAGCGTGTCGACGCGCCCGTCAAATCACGACCTACTCAAACGAAATCTCCGCGTAAAAACGAGAAGAAATTTTATACAAAGGTGGGTTTAATCTATCGGCCAGTCACGACAGTTCCATAGAGCCGTCGCCCGATTTGTCGGGTGCAGTGTTCGGAGACGGGGAGGGGAGCTACCGCGTCACCCGGCTCGACGCCGGTCAGCCCCGTTCAGTCAGTCGCTGGCACCGTGCCAGAACGGACGTACGTCTCGCTAACGCAATTGCAAAATTGTGTTCGTAGTTACTTGTGATAAAACTTGTGCAAAACTCAGTGTGGATTGGATTATTTGCAGTGTGTGTGACGTTCAATGACAACGGATGTGGGTCTCTAGTGCTAAACTAATATTTGTCAATAAGACAGATACTCCCGATGGTTCATTTGAATAATAACATGAAAATAAATGGTAAAGTCAACCACTAAGTTTTTGCATGTGTTAAATTTTTTGTCACTTGTTTGTTTGTATATCTGGATGGTCAGATCTTGGCTTGCACGCTGCACGGCGCGTAATGTAAACGTCTGTGGTGTCAAGACACGCGACAAATTACGAGAAAAGGGAGTCGAAGTCGAGTCCGGGTTTATTTATTAAAATATTTAAATGAGCGTAGTTTTATTCCGTTGGACCACCAAAATGGCCAAAACAATAGCAGACCTTGCGTCTGTCTGACGACATTGACTCTTCGAATGTAAATTTGAGTTGGCATGAACAATCGAACATGGTGCGTTTAGAAGTCGATATATGAATAAAGGCTCGTGTGTGACCCTGTTGCGCCTACGGGACCAGCCGCTGTGGGTGGACGGCATAGTTTCCGAACCGCCTAGAGAACGACAGTGGGTGTTTGAATGGAGCCAGTTAATAATAATGGTGAGATTTAATCACCGCCATAGAAGTTACACAACGAAGCTACAAGCATGCCCGTGGCTCGAGCAGTAGAAAAGAAGCCCTTTGAAATAACACTTTGAGAATAGTAACTAACAAATAGCTTTTTGGTAGAATATATTGGCTTCTAGAGAACGTAGGTACTAATCATTAATCTCAATTTGAAATGCCTGTCGATAACTCTTTAGTGCATTAGCACTATAGCATATGTACGCTATTATTATAAATGTTGTTATTTCTTGAATACTCGATATCGAGTGATATATGAGAAATTCCATATATATTAGAAACCTTATAATGTACATGAATACTTCATCCTGTCTACTACCGTATCCATTTTGCACATGTCGTCAGTTAGACCTCAGATGTTCGCTGACAAAAAACAGAACGCTCCCAACTCGCACATGTTGAGTATCAAAATTCAGGTCAAAATATCTCACATGGCCCGTATATTGGTACGAATACCTTCTACTCTATGGCCTCTTATAATGAAGACGGAAGACAGGGTTGTCTAATAACAAAAGTAATCGAAATCTAAATTGTAAACAAATGAACCAACGCCTACATTCGAAACTTGAAATTCAAATGGGTTCTATATGAAGAGGAAATTTAATTAAAGAATGAATTACCTAAGGTTACCATATTATTAGGAGCACATCTGGTGTAAATGATGAATGTGTTCGTCGAGGAAATAAAAAAGGTTATGAAGAGAAACCTGCGCGGGCGGGGGCGGCACGTGGGACGGCAGATGCGCTCGCGCATCCCGAGCCCGCCATCTTTGATCCCAGAACATCTTAGCCCTTTATCTTACCATCTCGTTAACCTTGCGTGCATCCGAGATTTAAGCTTCATTATTTTGCAGTTAAAATTTTGTAAAGTTTTTGGGATTTCGATAAAATCACTGTTAAAAGGTTATTTATTTATTACTGGAGATTTTGGGAAACAATTTTTTTTTTGTTTGGAGTTATTACAATAACGATGTTTATCATGGTTAATAACTTGTGTGGTTGTAAATTTTTCATGAAAACTGGTGCCTAGGTTCCAAAGAGGTCAAGTCCGGCTCGAAGGACTGAGTTTTTCCATCGATAATAATCACTAGAATCTTGTAGACGGTCGTTTCCATTTAAGGTAACCCGCGCCCGCGCCGACTTAGTATTGACAACTGTGGGATAGTCTACATCAATGTCGGCCTCTCTCTGATAACTATCAGCTCTCTAGGTGTTTCCATAATTTCTCTTTCCTTATTCGAGTCCAATTGAGCATATTGATCGTGACCGCTTGTTTAACTTATCAGTTTAATAGCTAGTTATAAGATTATTACGACTTCAGTAGTTTAAAACTTGGACAGACATAAAAGGCATGTATATACATACATATACCTAACAAACTTTGATTTTGTTTATAATATTAGCTACTTTGTAACTGATAAATAGACATGCCTATTCATTAAGCGTGGAAATTTACAAGTACTAGGAAAACATAAACGGAACGTTAGAATACTAACAACACAACTTGGTTTGTAAGTGGAAACATGTAATACAATACGACCATTTCAAAACAGTTTGCGGAAACTGGCACTAAACATATTGTACTTGGAATAAACACCTTACGAGAGTTTGACGATGTATGAAATAATCAAGTTTAAATGCTTGTCTGTTTGTTTATTCGCCTTATTTGGATTACTAAAACTTAGGTAAAAAAACAATAAAATTCTTCATTAGTAGAAACAACAATTTGAATTAATAGCATCAACCGAAGAAGTTTTGAATCATTATACTAATTTTGACAAAAGAATGGTTTTTTAATTGTTTTGTGAATAAATTTACACCAACTGATGTATCAGAAGGTTATGACGGGAAAAAATTACCCAATCACAAAATACCGAGCACGCTCCAACCACCTGCCTGACAGCTGCTTGGATTTACAACTGACAGATATAAAAGTCTCCCTCAGGATACTATACAAAATGCAGCTGATACTGAAACGAAATGGCACGGATTACCCAGGTGGTCCTTCGATGTTTTGTTATTGAAGACGTTAAATGATGCAAACTCAAATAAAACATACTCGCCAGCCTTAGTTGTTAAAGATTTGAAGCAGAAGCAAAATGTCTGATAAGTTTAGAAAACCAAACTGTAATTAATGTAGTGTATACGTATTTTATGGCCAATGAAAATGTCGACGAGATATATTTAACAATATTATAGAAGCTCCAATACGTTTAATGAAATATCTTATTTCAAATTAATAAGATGGAAAAATCTAGTATTGCATAAACAAATTATCGTAAAAGGTCGTAGTGAATTAATTTAATATTTCTTAATTAATTCCTTACGCACGCCTGTAAAACGTCCATGGCAGGAAATACTGAGAAGGGTCTCTTTGTATATAATTAATTGCATTCTATGTTTAATGTTTCATTTCCTTAACGTTATAAACTGAAATTATGAGCTCCCGCAATGACTTTCTAATTAAATGCATAGATGTGTATATATGAGAGAGAAAATATCACTAATACCATAGCTAATACATATCAATCCAAATCTTGCAATATCGCGAAAATTTAAATTTCCTTAATATAAATCAAATTCTTTGCCGTTTTTTACAGAATTAAAAAAATCCTTTTGAATGATGATACAAATATTTCGGCAGTCCTCACAATTCATGCAATTAAAACAAACTTGTTTTACTTATGTTGCTCTTACTTTGTGATTCATATGACATTATTTTCGTTACATATATAACCCCATGTATTTTATTTGCCGTATCTTCGTAAATACAATTTCAGATTAACAACTTATGTACACTTGTAGTTTAGAATACTATTTAAGACATTTGTTTAACTGAATACCTTAAACTGAAGACTTTGCGCCCATTTAAGCGAAACTGTGTTTAATTAAATGTAAATTTTCGAATGAAGTTTAACTTGAATCTTTAATCGTCGCATCAAATTTGTTTGTAGAACAGATCACGTCTCTCATCGCGTCTGGAAGGAAATAGATCTGAAAATAAATCGCCCTCGCAGCTCTAGCTCCTACCCTAAAATAGTTTGCTACTTCCATTTCTCTAGGGCCATTACCATATCCTGTGTTTCGATATGTTAGTTAAAGTGCGCGTGTCCATAACGCCTTGTTTCATCATTAAATTAATGTTCTTCGTCGTGTGCGAGCGCTGAACTTGTATAAAAAGCTTTAAATACGTTTTATATCATATCATTATTTATTTATAATGTCTCCGTAGCCCAATTGGCATATCCGACTTGCACAGCAAGAGAACTCGGTTTCGATTCCTGGCTGAGACAGACATTTATTTATTTATGTTTAAATTACAGCATGTATAATGTTTATTCTCAGATCGCGTGTTATTTGATGTGTTAATCATATGGTTAGTGATACTTGTGTCATATTTTTAAAGCATTTAAGTCTGCCTTCAATTTAGTTGGTAACATTTGCATTATTTTCTATTCTTGTCGAAGGTACTAAATTGTGATTTAAGTGAAACTTTGCTCTGCATTAATAAGAAAGTATATTTTCTAACGAGATGATCCAGATTCCAATGGCAGTTCTAAGTGCAGATACGCGTAAACTGCTACAAGTACAGTTTAATTACCTTATTTCCATAGAAATCATGTTGTAAACTATTACACAAAAATTTACTTAGCATGACACGTCAGATGAATATCTACTGAAATTTAATGTTGATGTTACGAGACTTTAATTCATGATATGAAATTCAAATGTCAACACTACCATAAGTAATGTAAAGTAAAAAAAAACACAATTTTTGATTTATGACAAAATTTAGGTAGTTTGCGACGAAAACGTGCTTGTAGAAAAAAACTTGGATTATTTGAAAATAATCGGGTGAACATGAATAAACTTCGACTTAAATCATGAATACTTATTGCATGTTAGAAATCTGATACGTCGCCATTATTAAGTTTTTCTGTACCTCCTTAAATAATTACAACTCCATTATAACTGTTATGATGTGTAATAGCTGTTAATTAGTCCACGATAGGTAATTTAGTGGCAGACATGGAAATACAATATCGTTATTATATCGCATGACTCGCTTTCCGACGGAGGACTTCGGTGACATTACATCGTTAATCACTCCATTCTCCCCGAATAAAATTTTGATTTTCAATTTCAATGCTTGCACTGATTACTACAGCCAATATCCTTGATAAATGACACCGGTTAATAAGTTCGTGACAGATCCGGCTGGCGGTTTGTGTTAATGGGTGAAACGCAATTTATTTTTTGCCTATGTTAGTTTTATTTAGATTTATTGCTACGAAACTTTGGAACATATGTCGCGGGAGATAATACATGCAACTATCCGGTACTAAGGCCGGATTGGTTTTTGAAATCTGTTATAGATACTCCTCAGACAGGACGACGATACATGACTTCATGTTTATACTTCAGCGCTTTCTAAAAATCACTTCACTTCTTTTTTCTTTTCATTCTTTTTTCACTTACATTTTCCTTCCTTATTATTTTTTTCAGAAATAAATTTCATCTGTTTCAGTTGAGACTTATTCGTGTAAGCAATGAAAACAGTAGATCCTACCTGTGAGAGATGCAGCAATATCCCGGGTTCCGGATGTTTGGAATTTTTTTCGTCTCCTAAACTTTCTCATACATTCACATACTTGGTAGTTTTTTTACTGTTAACTCCAGCCTTAGTTGAAATTCAAAGGTTAGAGCAGATGTTGTTTTTTTTTTGTTTCCTCAATTTTTTGTGTTCTGTGTTAACCAGTCCCTAATGTTTGATACACTAAGCGCAAAAAGTAATACAGCAGATGTTTTCAATTAAAATTTCACTACGCATCTCGTAAGACTGATAATTTTTAATACACGTTGCAGAAGTTTATGTGCTACAGTGTTGGTCTATAAGATGGGCTAATATAAATAACTTATCGATGGTAGTAACTTCGTAAAAAAATGAGTTTAGATAATAAATCAAAGAAAAGCTATTGCTTTCTGTTGTATCCAACAATATTTAAGTATACTATATAACAATCTTAAGTAAAATTTGACATGAATAAATATATCGTATTAATCATATTATGAATGTTTCGAATAAGAAACTTTCATCTATATTATAAATTGCTTCAAAGTCCAGAATTATCCTCTAGTTAAACTTGAAAATTTTAAGTACCTCCTAAAAAACCACTGTGGTCTAAAAAAGAAAATTTATAAGACACAGTGCACACATATAAAAAGGACTTAATCTTTACATGTAATTCAAAAGTCAAGACTTAATTTTATAATCTAAACGCTTACAATGATGTTATGACCAGACTAGCTTAAATAGCAGGTGGTCTTCGTTGGCATCTCGCCAAGCCTTGGCAACAAGTCCAGGGTCGGGTTACTGGAACTGATCACGGATAGGGTTTTATGTTGCAGGGGAGAATTTTAGATTTTGCTTCGTAAGAAGTGGTAATTTGAGTTAACATTTTGTAACTTTGTGCACTCAGCAACATTTAAAATTAGACGCAGCTCCAGGTTAAAGTAAATTGTAAAATTATTAGGTTTACAATGTTTGAAATAACGTTCGTGAGTTTATAATTGGCCAGAACATGTATGTATGTTTAAAGAACGGGGAAAGTTGTACTTCAATAGCTACAGTTTACCCAATCCTTGCAAGTTATTATTTTATATTAGGTATACCACTAGTAAATCGAAGTATTTTTAAGGACTTTCCCAATTAAATTAAATTAAAATCATTGTCAAATTTTTGTGTTAAGTGTCGTCCATTTTTATATTTTCTTAACGGAAGTAAATTACTTTAAAATCAGAGACTACATTAACATTTTTTGCCAATTATTCTCGAAATAATCAATGTCAACCGTGATAGCTTATTTACTTTCAATTTTAAATTAATTAAATATTCTGGAGGGAAAAACAAGACCCAGATGGGAATAACCAGAGTCAAGTCCCGGTTTCGATTACCGGTTGTTGAAAACAGTTATGTATGTAACAGTTAAATGTTCGTTTTAGGGTCTTGAAAATATAATGAATACCTCCGTTCGTAATATTCAATATATCAACCGCTTGATTAGTGTTATTGAATTAACTTCTATACACATATGTATGAGGTGGGAAGAGGCAATACATTGTTACTTTTCTGTGTGCTTTCTCGTCGTCTTCAGAGAAAGAAAGAAAGGAAGAGGTCTTGCACCTGACAAAATATGAATCAATGAAGGGGGCTATGTAAAATTTTCAAGACTTAGATAAAGAGGAGTTTTTATGGATACCAACCTACAGGATTTTATATTGCATTAAGATTATTAAATCAATAAGCAATGAAGAAAATTATATTATATTACATTATATTACAAAACTTTGACATTTGCTCCGTATTTACAAATTGTTTGATACTCTTCATCTACTTTACTACTTTAATTGATAAATAAGACAAAATAACTACAAAGCAACGGCGTTAAAACAATGATGTACCACGCATTGTGGACTCATTAGTCCGAATTGCGCGTACTGACTCACAGTGACAGCTTGATTAGCTTGTAAAACGTGTGTCGTGTTTCATGTTGTCTTGTGTTCACAACAATATGTATTTTTCTTAAGGCAAAATATTTGCCTTTCCATCTCAACAGTTGGGAAAACCAGAACATAATAAACAACAGTTTAAAAGATAAGTTTATAGGTAAGCTTTTAACAAATTTCAGAACAAAAAAATATTTAACTAAATACATATATACTTTAGGTAGTTAAAAGGATTTCTTTTATAAATTAACGATAATAAAAGACAGAATAATGTTAAAATATTTGTAGAAGCTATTTGCATATGTGCTTAGAAAGTTCTTTAAATGTAAAAGTAACTACAAGATTAGGTAGGTAGGTAAAAAATTCTGGTTCGTATAATCAACATAAAATTCGATAAAAATTTACTTATGAAACGACTTTTATTAATTGCAAACCAAGTACCCATTTGCATAATTGAAATAAACATTAATTGTATCCTGTGACGAGAGTATAGTATACATTTCTGTAATCGTGGTGAAATCTTCACGGTTCTCTTTAATTTCGTCTTGCATAATTTAGTTCAACGCCGGTTTAATACTTGTTACCAAAAAAGCAAAAAGTATTGCGAACTTAGCAGAACACGCGGATAGTGAACGGGTTCTCAGAACAGAAATAATTTTTCATACAACAGAAGAGTTGTACTTTACTACTGCAATTCAGATCTTTGTTTACCATCAGGTGGGGTTGTAATGAATTATTAATTTAAAATAAGCAAATATTATAGAGAAATATTGATAGATTATAATAAAGACTTTTCATCGACTTTTTAAAAAATTTTGTTACAAATATACTACTAATGAAACTAAAAAATAAAACGATAAGAAGAGTCAAATCCCACCGTTGAATGCAATATTTTTTTTTTTGGAAATATTGTCTAGAAATAAATGTGTTTCTAATTTACAGAATTAAAATGATTATTATTTCTTTTAATCTATAAATCAAATCAAACTATATATTTGTATAATGCTTGAAATAAATTATTAGCACTTGTTTCGGACGTAAGTAAAAATCAATTTTACCGAAGCAATGGCAAAATCCTCAGTAAGCGAATACTATAAGTTTCAACTTAGGTATTACTCTTTATTATGGTATGGTATCCAGATGATGTTAAGATAAAAGGCAAAGAAAATTATCTACAGAACTTTGTGCCATTTCACACTGCGATTAGTCAAGGTACCCATTTCGGAGCATGCGCCTCCATATCTGGCACGTCTGACACTTGGTGTAATCTTGACTCCATATTCGTCTCTACAATTAGCTGTCATATCCTTTTCTTTTTGAACTCTCAGTGACTGTTTAATTGTATGCTGTGCCGAGCTTTGTTTTGTTTGATAATTACAATGTTCATACGCACTACGTACTACGACTAGCAGATGTGTTCTTTTTGTGTCAGCGTGTTGAAACAGATGCGCATATGCGAATGTATGCCGTAACAAAATCAGTGTGAAACAATAAACTTTGAAAACATGCGTGTGAATTTTAAAAGTACCTAAAAAGTAAATTATGGACAATTAGTAAATGATACGGCAATAAATCAAGCTGAGAGACTCAATTGAAGTTACTTACGCGTTAAAACAGCGTTACCGGTGGCCAAAGGCGTAATTTATTTCACAGACGCGAGATAAAATTTTATTCCATACATATTTAGCGGTTAAATTCAGCGCTTTAATGATGAAGAGTAACAAATGCGTTGCCATTTAGTACGTCCTTTTATGTACTGAGAGCGTGCAATTCTGTGAACAGCAGAGATAGGGTTTTTAACATTTACGTAACTAATTTCTTTTTTAATTTTAGAATACAATTTTGGTTTACTTTTATTTATACCTAAACTTTAATAATAATTAAACTTTTAACAATTTACACTGTCGTAGATTAACTGGACCTGTTTAAATTGAATTATTTTAACCGTAATTAAAATTAAATGCATTTTCATAATAACCATTACCTTTTTATTATCGTTGAATGAATCATCTAAAAACAATAAGAAATGCTATAGAACAACATCGTTTGAAAGGCATCAAATTTACATAATTCTCTGGGTCCTTTATTATTAAAGGTCCCATACAATGCCTCAATAAAGAGCTTTTGAATAACTTTATAAGTGCATCGAAGCGTATCACCGTCGTTGTAATAGCCGCGTGTGTTTCAACGATTTATACCCGACACGACAATCGTTGAATCGTTAATTTATATCGGGAGATAGCGTCACCCGCTAACCGGCGATTACCATCATTCTATCGCCAGTGTAGACCATGGCTTGTTATGTGATAGCATCGAGCCATCCATCATCTACCCCATGAATGAATACATTACCGATCACATGGCACCGTTTCGAGAATCGTTCGTTTTGTGTTTGACCATTAATTAGAATTGGAAATTTGTTGAATGGAACTTTTATTGAATGAAATGTTTTACATTGATTGGGTTCGTTTTATTTGGGGAATGTTATTTTCAATTGATTCGTTGAATACAGTACCTACTAACTTTCTATTTACTGACACTAAAAAAAAACAAAACTATTTTCTGATGCGATGATTTGATTAATAAAGCAGAATCAATTTTGTTCCGATCTATTCATTAAAAATTCACAAAGAAATTGCTATAACCGTATAATTAATTTAATAGAAAAACATAAGTAGAGACTGCGATAATACCTTATTCAGAATCGATCATTCTTTTATCCAAACATGTGATTATTAATTTACAAGCCGTTATAAATATGAAGTTTCTAAATTGGAAGAACATAATAGAGGAAGATTTCGACCGCTGACAGGCCAATCCATCAAGCTTCTAGTACTATGAGTACAGTTACACAGCGGAAGAATCAAGCTTTTTGTTTGATGTCAACGGCCGCTCAATAACTAGGATACAATCGCCGTAGACATACACAATCAAACCAAATAAAATCATATTAATCACCTTGATGTACAAACTAGTGTGCCAAAGGAATTTTTTTAGTCATCTGTCTAGTCTCGTCTCGTCTCGTTTTTGCATGATACGCAATTACTACTAACGAGTCTAATGTAACTTCAATATGTTTTAAACTATGTCTTATTGATCTTAGCCCGGACGCGTTTAACGGTCACAAACCGGACTTTCTAATCCGATTCGTCGTGGATTTGTTTAAGGTATGTATGATTAATCTGAGTTTTTATAAAGCTGAATGTTGCGATTATAATAAAATTAAAACCGCATCATAAAATTTTGAACACATCGATTACGTGTAGTTATTTAATTAATTATATTAGTCTCTTATAACTTCTAAAAGTTATGCAGGAAATTATATATATAGTCTGAACCGGTTTTGCTTTTTACACATTTTTAACGCTAATTAAATCAGGTCGGACATTTAACAGGATGCACAGAGATGCATCTAGCAAAACGCGGTCTTTCAACTTTGTAACTCGGTTCAAGCTAAGAAGATCTTGTCTAACGCGACCTCACGTAAACGCGTAAAAACAAGAAATCTCCAACGTAAAAAGCCGAGAGAAGTTTAAATAACTGTCAAAGCTATCGTGCTTTTGTCAAAGGAAAATCTCGTTAAAATTGAGACGAATGCACAAAAAACTGGCATTCATTTTAAACAGCTGTCCGCCAAAGATAAAATAAAGGATCCTTTTTATTTAGCCCGCGCTCTCGAAATGCAAACGAAGTAAGTGAGATTGGCAAAATTCTGGCGAACCGTGTCGCATGCTAAACATTTTTTTCTGAGTCGAGAGTTTCATACTTTGTCGTCTTTAGTGTTGTGTCAATACTCGAACATGTTTTTGTTTTATTTTTATTTCCCCTTGTTTCGTTCTGCATTTTAAAATTAAGTGTTTTAAAACCAATTTAAAAGGGAAATCACGGACCAATATTTGCAGACTACTTACATTTTTAATGCACTAAAGTATTTTAATTTGTACAGTATTTAAACAATTCTAAATCATCCCATTTGTATTTCGTTTGCTCCGATGTTATCCAAAGTCGTCACGAACTTGTATATACAACTGTGTCAATGTCACTTCCACTAGGTGAGGTCATTTGCAACTATCCATTGACGGATGATTTGCAATTTCGCAGACGTCGTCTTTTGTAGTGACTGCAGAGATCTCGTAACGATCTCACCCTACGGCCTGAGGTAATTTAGGAGTATCAACAATCCCGCTTTCACCGTTGATGAATGACCCCGGGTCCCCATGCTTCGCGCTTCTCGACGTGCTGCCGTCACCGTCGTGCTATACAAATCGTTTCCCTTTCATCAGTTTCTCTGTTATGTTGTAAAATTCCACTATAGAAACCCTTGTTATAATGTCGGCGTAATAACAAACACGATACATGCTAATTTCCTATTCTCCATCGATACATGTAAAATCAATGACGGTGCAGTGCAGACGGTTCATCTGACAGTTGATTTTGTAAATTATCAACTTTACAATTACCAGTCTCGATACCATCTGTTATTACCACTCGTCTTTTATTACATGCCTCGGGGTTGGGAGAGAATTATTAATCGATCGGATGGTCACTTTCTCCAAAGAGGTCAGGTATTGTTCGAGCCTTCCTACCCCGGAGTGCAGGTAATTTAGCGTTATCGTTCGGATTGATTTCTCTCTCTCTTCATTGATGTATGATTGCCAATTGTGCCCCTGTCTCGTTAACAGGCTTATAAGTTTTTGTATAACTGAAAGTCGATTCTTTATTAAATGTATATGATACTTCGCAGAATTGAGTTTTTGATAATAATTCGATGAAGTTTCCCTAGATTTTCATTCATGTAACAAAAACTCGATATTATCATCGTAATCGACAACTGTCTGTTTTCGTTTACTCTGTTTGTCTTCATGCGTTATGCATGACGACCTCGATGTGTCGAAATCGTGTTTTTTTCTGTCATGTTTCATTTATCTTCCAAAGCTTCACACTAATGAATGTTAAAGCCCTTTTAAGTCTAGAATAACCGTTCGATATACGGTATGTATAAAAATTCTCACGTATATCATGGGATCGCATGGTCGACTAACGTTCGTTGTGCACGCAAACTTGCAACTTAGGCCTATTGTAGACTTTATTGCCCTACTAATAGGACTATAATAGTACTTACAGAAAAGCAATGATATTATATACGGCGGAAAAGTCAGAACTCAGCACAAACGATCGTAATAGCTATAGAGTCGGGCGATCGCGCCGGTCACGCGATTTCGATTTCATTCACAACTGCGCTGATTTTATCACTAAGGACGCGATATTAACATTTTATTCGCATTTTCGTGTACATATACCAAATGGGTCGAAATAATTCTTTCAGTACAGTTTAAGGATTATATCAATCAACTGCAAAGACCCAATCTCCTGCTTTTATGTTCTTTATTTTATTGATATGAATGCGTATAACGGGATACCCGTGTTGTTTCATGAATACAGTTGATTGAAAAAGGGTCAATCAATCATGAATTTAAATTATATTTTTGTAAAAAGCGGTGAGGTTTATATCAATATAGAGAGATTGTGTGAAGGTTAAACTTGAAACCAGGTAGCAGTACCTATTCACCGTCAATCAAAAAATATATATACGCCTAGACGTTCATAGCAAAAGCGTTTCTAGTCAACGTGATGTTTTAAGTCTCCAGAACAAAATACAAAAACTAGATTATTTTTAATATTTCGTCTCTAACTTTTCAGTAAAAACTTCTTAAATTATAGCTTTATAATTAAAACAATATATAAAAAAGATGATGAGCAACTTCTACCAATTGCACCACACTGTATATGTCATAATAAACCAACAAACGAGACTTTGTCACTCATCAAAAATCATCACTTTCTATAAGAGATGAACATTATAGATCCTGTGATTTTGTTATTATGACACTCAATAACATTAAAGTGTAACTTCAATAACAAAAGAGAGCTCTAAATAAATCGATTCGTAGAAAAATCATTATTGTAAATATCTTACTCGATTCAAGGAACTCATCGAAATTATTACATAGAAATATTTTTTTATACTTTTGCTTCTTACGTAATAC
>DWJN01000454.1:0-24131 GCA_018248895.1 Carystus phorcus
ATAGCATGAAAGATAAACCTATACTTGATAATCGTGGTTTAGACCTTATTTTGTAATAATCAAAGATGTTTTGCAAATATGTACCTACAATGTAACAATAAACTTTACGGTGATCAATATAACTATGACTGATAAACACTAATTACATAGTGACTCATTCAACATTATTAATGAGAAATGAGGAAACAGGTCTCGCTTGATTTTACGGTCTTTGCTATACATATCGTTCTACGTCTTGAGCCGTTTCAAATATCACTTCTCTGGTTAGTCGTATCGGTGTAGTAAGACTTTTTTTTAACTACATTGTCGTGGTAGATATTAAATAATGTTATTATTTTAATGTGGGTAAACTAATCAAAAGCCATCACTTATTTCCTTTTCTAGCAGCAGCAATAAACAAAACACGGAGAGGGGTGCGATATTGTGATACTTATAAAGTTTTATGTAGACATTGTAATCTTCATTTATTTTATAAACGATGTTATTGGCTTACTTAATATTGAGTACTAATATAAGGCTGGAGTCGCTCTATTATCAATGTTCGATCTTTTATATTCAACTACAAGTGTAGGCCTTGCTCTTATGGTATAATAAAATGACATTGGAAAAGGCTAGTGAAAATTTTGATAACTTAACACCTAAGTTTGAAATTATAAATTGATAAGATATTATAATCTTTACACTTGCATGTGTATACAATAATTGTAATGAAAAGCTTTTTTGGGGTTATATAACTATATTCATTAATACTTACGTTATTCTAATTCTAATTTTATACTGAATAAATTTAATAATACTGGACGAACCGATACTTCAGATTCAAAATTGTATGGCGATTTACAGCTTGGACATACATATATAAAAGCTTCATCATCCAAAATCTTAGGTACTCTGTATCTTGTTTTGACAATCTGTGGGCAGCTGTAGGGTAAGGTGGTGTAAGAGTGCGCATTTTAAGTTTGGGGCTCCATAAAAAATAAAATATAATATTTAAAAAAATCAACATTATTTATTTATAATCTCTACATATTTGGTAACAATTTTTAAATCAACGAAAGATAATAATGTAATTAACTAAATTAGGAACTGAGAAAATGTAAAAAATCAAAATTGCGCACTTTTATACACCCGGGTGTATAAAAGTGCGCGTTGGGTTGTACAAGAGTGCGCGCGTTACTTCTTAGTGCACACGTCGCAAATATACAGTCCTTTGCCTAAATAGGTAGTGCAATTTTCGTGCCACCATTGTTGGCACACCGAACATCCAATCCAGTCTTCCGTGATGGGCTCTTTGTATATTTTTTGACACCCACCGCACCTCCATATCTTCTTTTTTGGGGTAGTTTTAGGAATATTGAACTGTTTAGACCGAGTGTTCTTTGTATCCAGTTTTAGCTTTGGTTTTGTTTGAAGTGCCATTTGTTTTTCAATTTCTAATTTGTAGGGTGAGCTGCTTATGATGTCTGATTTCTTACGTTTTCTGTTAATATTGTTCTTCCTATCGGCAGCCTTGGGAATTGGAGAAATATTTTCCACTGCTTTTAAAATACTTGACTTCTCAGTAGTGTTTATAGGTCTGTTAACAAATGGCAAGTTTACTTCAACTGAATGACTCGTAGATGGTTGTGGCTCAGATTCCAAAATCATAGCTGCAGTAGTTGGCAGTTCTTTGTCCGTTACAGAACTTGCTAAAAAATCGGCTTCCGTAAAAACATCGGGATCGTAAAGCTCAATGCCAGTAACTTTGAAACATTGTGCTGCACATGATAATGTTGCAGCTTTTAAGTACGCCGGCGTAAAGATCCCTACCATTTGAAACACCGTTATTGCTCTGCCGGGATGGTTACGCAACCATTTTTCACATTCATTGGCATAGTACTTTTTAAGGATAGTATGAAAGCCACAGTCAAGGGGCTGCAGTTTATGACTAGCATGTGGCGGTAAAGTTAAAGCAATAATGTGATTTTCGCGATAGAAATTTATGGCACTGATAGTGCAATGGGAGACATGATTAGGATAAGAAGAACTGGATCTTCCTTTGATGGTTTCGTGTGATCTTTGAAATGTGTCAACCAATCTAGAAAAAGATCTGTATTAATAAAACTTGAATCTGACACCATTCCGATAGAGCCCATAGGCGCACCATCTAAAAGCTCCGCCTTCATTCTTTTCCTCCCAAATATGAAGGCGGGTGGTACAAAAATGCCCGTCGGACTCATAGCGTTTACAGTAGTCATATTAACACCCCTTTCTGCACTTGATATTTTACTTACCGACCTTTTGCCTTTGGTGCTTAATACTTTTGGGGGTCTATTGGGCACTGTGGTAATTCCCGTCTCATCCATATTAAATATTCTATGTGGTCGAAAGTTGTATTGGTCTCTCAGTGCTGTTAAATTAACATAAAATCTGTCCACTTGTGCTTGGTTGAACCCCATAGCTCTGGCCACACTCGTAGCAGTTGGTTGCCTTAGCGATATGTCAGGATGTCTCTTCATAAAACATCTTAACCATTCTTTTCCAGCTAATTTGGATTCCGCATTAAACCTGTTAGGTATATTGCACAATCTGGCATACTCAAAAGCTAGCCCACGTAAACCCTTTGCTGTTAAGCCAAAGTACATATTATCAAGAATGTTTAAATGTTTCCTGAATTCTTTTTCAACCTCGCATGAAAAAGTTGTTTCATACCGGCCTAATTTAGTTGGAGGGTCAGATTTTTTTAATCGCTTCCTCAACGTAGATTCCGCCATCCCAAAATGTTCAGCGACAGAACGCTTAGACTGTCCTTTTTCTATCAATTTTCGAGCTTCATCAAGAACCTCTGATGACACATTTTGCCGCTGAGTGGTTCGTATTCTTCGAGACATCCTGTAAAGTGACGAAAAAAACCTTAAGTTTGTAAAATTTAATTTGAATTAAAAAAACTAAACTTTATTTTACACACTACAATGCAGAAAAATAAACGTCGTGTAAGAGTACGCGCGCATTCTTATACGCACACACCGTGCGCACTCTTATACTCTTCACACTTCCGAAACATATTCAACTACTGATGCCATCTATTGACATTTGTGCGAAGTTTTTCGAACGAATCAATTAGCTAAGTAGGTACATTATTCAGATAATAAATAAATATTCTCATTAAACTAGTAGTTTACGAACAGTAATCTGTGCAAAATTCTAGAAAATTACATCAAAACAAGTAGAAAACAATTGACTTACGTGGTATCGCCGTTTTTTATCCAATTTAGATTTTTATTCGGCAGCGTAACACTTGTCAATAATGAACCAAAACACAACTGAAGTTAGGCGCAGACCTCGCACAGAACCGTTGTGACGTGCAATGCGCACTCTTATCAACCGCGCACTCTTACACCTCCTTACCCTACATAAGAACGTCAAAAGAAACTAAGTGATTTATTTGTATAGGTCTAATTAATACAACCTTAAACAATTATTTAACTTGATTGTTACGTTATTGTCAGATGATGTCTTCCAATATGTTCAATTGTTGTGCAGATTTCTGGTCATTCCATGCCGTGTTGTGATTTATATTAAGATGTTTTACTGCTTGTCATTAACACTTTCGCGGTCACTCACATGTGTCAAAATAAAAGGTTTTTATCATGTTATCGGCAAATATAAGTGCCCGCGAACGTGTTAGGAATCTAGTATAAATACGTATTAGTCCAAATGTGTGGGTCATCTTCCATCTACTGAATTAATACTCCATTCACTTTAAAACTTCCATTCAAATCTGAGATCTTTCTATTATAGTTTTGACTAAACTTTAAATAATATTCACATTGAAAGTTGTTAGCGATACCATAGCAATAAATATATTTATTTTGCAATACAATGACGAAGATAAATAGTCATCTATTTGTATGAAACTCGAAGCGATATCTTGTATTATTTCATACATTCTTCGTTTCAAGAATAATAAAAACAAAATAACTTAAAAACAAAGTGTCTTTTAAAATCTTATATTAATGAGATTAGTAATGTGTATTATTTTTTTATGACAACATAAGCGTACAACAGAGCAATGTGAGTGAAATACTTAAATACATTTAAAAACAAATACTAAAAAATTAAATTTCGAAAAAATGTAAGTATATGTTAAACAGAGTTAAAACTATTAAAAAAGTTGAAATTGTACTAACCTCTGAAGACGTAAACTATTTATTTAAAGCTAGTTAGATGGTTCTAGGCAGATACGTATGTACATATATGACCCTATATTTATAAGGTTTAATTTTTAGATAGCTATGTTATATTTTGTTAGTATTCATTTCCTAAAATATTTTCTAGATACCTACTCGTACATACTTCGTGTACCTCTACAAATATCCGGATACCTTTACAAAAATTCACCGGTACTCGTTATTCATACAACGTTGAGCTAAGTGAACATAAAACACAAATGTTTCATTTAATTAGCGCAAAACTAGCATAATTATTTTGTAGTCGTGATTAAATAAATGTGCACAAAAAGGCACATGTTGCAGTCTAGTTACTTGTAAATGACAGAAGTAAACAATAAATAAATGTATCGTACTGATGCAACTACAAGCATTTGACTGCAAATACGAGTACCATTTTAACCAGTTATCAGCTTAACATAAGGCCGTGTTGAGTGTAGCCAAAAACGTATGATACGCGTTAGCTATTTAGAATGGATGTCGACGAATAAAACATCGGTGTACTTTATGTACAACTCGATATTATATTCTAACTAGTGAACGTTGCCCCGCGTCTCCTGCATTACCGTTATATGATTATTATTGTATTTATTCACTTTCTTAACATGTTTATTATGTCTTTAATAAAAACAATTGCTTATTATACTTCTCGTTTCATATGCTCACTAATTTACTTTGTAAAATCTTTTAATTGTAGTAAACAATTATTTTTAACATCTACAGTTATCACATCTGCTTAATTAAGCTATAAATACAATTGTATGCCATACCGTCTTCACCGTCACCGTCAGATAAGCTAGACCAAAAGGTTTTTTTGTCATACGATGGAAAAAAATCTTTTTTTTTAAGTTTGGACTTGCCTGGTAATTCTTAGACATATCTGCGATTCACTTATAGAGAATGCATTAAAAACTATACACACAACGTCACATTAACTTTTCACTTTTATGGATGGTAAAAAAACATAATAAAATCAAAACGAAAATTAAAAATATTAGCAAAAACGAAGTTACTACTAAAACGGTAACTGTACGAATAATTTAGAATTAATCATCCGTTTTAATTAGTTTTTTTATAAAAAAAAATAGTAGTAATATAAAATTTAAAATACTACCGGATTAATAAAATAAAATTATTCGTACGGTTAGCGTTAAAATATTTTTATTATGACCAACCCATAGACATTATATTTTTATGTCATCGAGATTATTTTATCTAGGTATTATAACAGTACAAGTCCGCGCCCGTGGTCTTAACTCTTAACGCAATGACAATGTCTTGTCAATTTTCGGCCGCAATTAATTGTTTACATTTTTGAAATATCTTCCTGGAATGGATTATACGGCAATGCATGATTATGCCCTTTAACTCAAAAGATAAAAAATGTAACCTTCATACACAAATGTTATCTAAACAATATTACTAAACGTTATAAAGTAAATAGGTCAACAGATAATTTAAACTTTGAGACTGTTAAAACGTATTACGCTAAGAAATAAATTATCTAGCTACGTAAGTGGCACTTGATTAAGTTTTTAATTAAATAGCTTAAGAAAACTGTTGAATAGCTAATAAATAAAATAATAATAAAATATACACAACATACGCAACCCAAAATTGAAGGTCTACCTTTCAATCGTCTAAATATTAATAAGTCTCTTAATTTAATTTCATAAATCTACTTATGGCTCTACATCAACAAATGTCATCATTGTAAGCAGTTTCTACCTCAGAAGGGGGATTAAATTTTACATATTTAATTGATTCATAATTTCAAAACTTGGTAATATTATTCAGGTTAAATAAAAAATTGTGTGTATCTTATATATACCTATTCGGTATATTCAAGGCTTGAACTGCCGGCCAGAAGAGAATAGAGAGAGTTTTCACACACTATATACCATACAACTATTGATTAATTACTTCTATTTATTTATTAAAAATCTTAAGTCACTTTGAATGATACAGAACAAGCCTTGACCTCATTGACTTTAACCACCGACGCGCAGAGCACGAAACATTTCTGACTATTGTATAATTACGAGTTTGTTGAAAATGCTAATCAATGTCGTGGCCCCCGATAATGTGTGTGATAAGTCAGTAGATTGTGAGGCGTGCCCCGTCATGCACTCTCGCTCTTCATTTTTATAAATGGAATAAATCGGTTATGTGTTTGACATAATGGCTTTTCAAATGAGGAAGTGTATCGTAGATTTAAGGAATATAAGCAAATACCAAAGACCATTAGCTATCGCACAATGTGTAAGTGACCAAAGTATATTGAAAGTGTAACAGTACTTTTTTGTTGGTGGTAATAATCATCTTTCGTAATATCTAAGTGATTAATGTTGAAAAAAAATCACGATCAGATAAGATAGAAATAAAAATAAATTGTGTATAAAATTGCGGTGCGTGGTTTACGCACTGTTATAACTCTGAGGTTACAGACTGGCACACGGTGCCATAGGTTTTGGGTTTTAGTGGTTAAATTAGTAACAGTGATATACATTTTTCATGTTAAATAGATAGGTACACAAATTACGACTGTTATTGGGTCGATATAGTTCGAAATAGTTGAAATTTTACTCATCTGTTTTTCAACATATTATATTACTTAGGTTTAATTATCAAAAAAAAAATCTTAAGTTTCATTATGAAGGCGCTGGACAATTTTGTATTTTATCCACAAAGAAGTGAACATTCTCAGATAAGCGACGCAAGTTTAAAAGTAGAAAGATATGTTCGAAACATGCAATTTTTTTGAATTTACAATAATTATTTTAGTCAAATTTCAAGTCGAAAACACGCATTCATCATCACCTTGAAATATAAGATAGTAGTTAGATTCCGACAAAACTACAAGCGTTCATTAAATATATACCGATATCTTTTAAATGTAACCCTGGTTTCAGTAAAACATTCTGCATACTCTGTTACATTTGTGTATCCCGCCAAATAATATTTTTTTTACTATTCAACAGCGACATCTCGATCATGATAAGGTTCACAACGTCGTTCGCCGACATTTATGATTGATGTTATGAAGTACGTAATCTAGAGAATACCATATTTGATTCCACGAATGACTTCGTTCATTTCCGATCCGTTCATATATAACGAAATAATTTAGAAAACAAATTATTCTTTTTATCAACAACAATGAAGAAACTATTTTCAATAAGTATTATCAGTATATACCAACTATTTATCATGCTATTATATCTTCTAATAACACAAAATTTGAATTCATCACGAATTTATCGAAACCTTTTGTTAAATACATCAACAATATTTTTATCTACTGTTTCTATAGAGACAAGATAAGAAATATCTGACAAACGACGTGTTCCAGATGGATGTTATCTCTTGCGTAACTCACAGTTTTTGTAATTAATAAAAGATAGTCATACAAGTTCTCGATGGACAAAGTAACGAAATAATTTGTGAAACAAAACCATATGTAATTTGTTGTTTTCCCTATTACATCATGAAACATGATGTACATAGGTAGTACCTACTGTATTGCTTCTAAGCGATATGATTTACAAGAAATATCTTTGTTTATATTCATAATTTGTGTCCCCACAATAAATTGCGATGTCAGTTCGTTTGTAGTACCTACATAGTATAAAATGAGATGTCTGTCGTAACATTATCTGCAGCATAGATAATGATTCGCGAAAAATATATGTATGTTAAGGTATTGTGGGTAGGTAGGTAGGTAGGTATGTACATGATGGAAACATAGCAAAAATACATGAAACACGTAATGTATGAAATAAATAAAAACTAATAATAAACGCTACTAATTGTGAAGGAAAGGATCGGATCATGGTTACGTATTAAAGAAAAAGCAAAAATTCTTTCTGGGATTCCTGGTCAATTTAACTACACAATTTACTAGGTATTTAGAACTATTAAGTAGGTATATTTTTATAATCATGTGAAAATTAATATCTCCTTCGTAGTCAGTTTATAAAAAAATGAAAAAACAAAAATAAATACGAACTGTTCTTGCAATGAACAAAAATATTAAAAAGTAAATATTTTTAGTTTACATTGCTCGTAGATAAAACTACAGAGGCCTAGCGTCAGGTGTGTCTACGCCTAATATTATACGCGGGACCCACATAAAAGTATCATGTCTAATAAAGTTTGTTTTCCTTCAGAGCAGGCATCGATCTTGGCGGCATTCCAATTCAATTATTCAGTGTTTCGGCAACGAGAGATATTTTATAAAAAGATGCTTACACACGACTAATATTTTTAACAAAATCGTTGCATTTAAACTATCTGATATTGGAGAAGGCATTCGTGAAGTAGTCGTCAAAGAATGGTATGTTAACTTTTAATCGTTATTGAATTTGGAATTAATTACATGTACCTACTGATTATTTTAATTAAATAATTCATTTATAATTTTGAGTCCTTAATTATCTAGGTATTGCAGGGCACGGATCGCGTGGTTTAGGAAGCCTTTAGTTACCTTATCTTCGTTACTTCTGTTCCCATCACGTCCACTGTATAACAGAAGCCTTCAAGTAACTTTGCCATTAGCATCACTTTATCCATCTACCGAACGTTGTTTACTTACTACAAATCACCGATTTAGAAGCCCTTCAAAATAAATTATTAAATTTATCCTGTGTATGCGTTCAAATATGTTAAATTTATTATACAATTATTAAAGTCAATCTCCACCTTCCAGGTTTATCAAAGTTGGGGATAAAGTACAGCAATTCGACAACATCTGTGAAGTTCAAAGTGATAAAGCTGCTGTGACGATAACCAGCCGATATGATGGCGTGGTGACACGACTTTACCATGAAGTTGATCAAACCGCCCTCGTAGGAAAACCTCTTATTGATATTGAAGTGGAAGACAATGAAAAAGGTATAGTATTGAATATACGATAGAAAAAAGAAAATTCAACCAATACAAAACATTAGAATAGCTGTAAGCATAAATAAACGATATCTTAATACTTTATAAATTGTTATTTTAATTGTAATCGTATTTTTTAGATACAGATTCGATCGAAGACAGCAAAGTTCAAGAAATAACTGTGCCAAAATTAGATAACAATACTGCTCAAAGAGTTAAAGTACTGACAACACCAGCCGTTAGAAGAATTGCAGCACAATTCAATGTTAGTTATGCAAATTGCATAAATGGGACATCTTACTGTCATGATTTATAAGTATTTAAAATTCAACTTTTTTTATATTTGATATCCTCTCAACTATAATATTGTCTTACAGAACAAAAAAATAGTGGACATGCTGAATAGGACGCGGACTGGTCCAGACATGTCTAAAGAAACATACAATGTGCAGAAATTTATTTAGCCTAATAATTATGTATTTTAATTAAGTAAAATTCATTTGAGATTGAGGAATTTATACGTCTTACAATTTCATATTCGTGTCCTAGAAATTATCCAGTTAATGTTAATACCACGTAATTTTAAGCAATGATGCGATCATATTAATATCTTTATAGGTTGATTTAAATGCTGTTAATGCAACCGGTAGAGACGGAAGGATTCTGAAAGAAGATGTGTTGTCGTACTTGAACATAAGTGCGGATAAATCAAATGATATCCCACCAGCCGCAGCAGCAGTAGAGGCAAGATCAATACTAATAGTAGAAGGTAAAGCTACAGCAGAAGTATTCCTAGAGGATAAAAGTGTGCCAGTTTCTGGCTTTGTTAAAGCAATGGTAAAGTCTATGACGGAAGCGATGGTAAGGATTATTTCCTATTAATGTTTTAAGTTCATTTGGGAAAATTAATTTAATATCGATCTATTTTTCTTAGAAAATTCCGCATTTCGGATTCTGCGATGAATACGACGTTACAAAGTTGATTGAATCAAGAGAGACCCTAAAGGCAATGGCTGAACAACGAGGAGTTAAATTGACATATATGCCATTAATCATTAAAGCAGCATCTCTATGTCTAACTTCTTATCCTATATTAAATAGCAGTCTTGACAGCACTTGCGAAAATATCATTTATAAGAGTAGCCATAACATTGGTGTTGCCATGGACACCCCAAATGGCTTAGTAGTACCGGTAATAAAAGTAAGTAACATTAAGTATATTATGTATTGTATAACGTAAATCACGTACCTATTTAAGGTTCATGTATAAACATTGTATCACTTATGATAACGTGCTTATAACGATTAGGCTAGCATTTAGATTAAGTATATAAGGGCCAAATACATATATGAATAAAGACGAAGAGAGAAGAATACTCAGAATTACTCCTAAGCAACACTTGTTGTATCTATTCGTTTCGGCGACTATTCGGTATAGCGACTCCGCTATGATTCTGCACCATTTGGCTACCATGCCATAATAATAATAATACATATATATTATACCACATCACACGGTGATCTGCCTAAGGTCTCAATGGTCTCATATCACAATTATATGTTTTGTTATATCTAGATGAACTCGTGACTACAACTTCATACACGCATACAAACTTTTGAGGATCTTATCTTACCCCATTAATGAACTATTTTTTTTTCTTAGCGCCCTCTATACAAAAATAAGTAACCCTAGTAAAAGTTTTCATGCTTCTAGTTCTTCTAGTTCACTGGCACAGGCTGTGCGTTATCTGTCAGACGTTAGCGTTGTATTAATTACTTAGTTTTTATTAGTATCTAATAACTTACCGTCGATAAATGATTAACTAAGTTCTTAACTTGCACCATAGGAAGACAGTTGTTTAGAATTTATTTATACGTAAGTCAGATTAGTTGCCTTTTATATGTGACTATACTTCATATAGGTTAAAATTATGTGGATGTCATTTACTAATTTACTAATAGGTATTCATTTTGTTTTAGAATGTTCAAGCCAAAAGTATTATTGAAATAGCAAAGGAACTAAATTATTTGCAAAAGAAGGGCTCTACGGGTCAACTAGGAATCAGTGATCTCTCCGATGGAACATTTACAATCTCCAATATAGGCATTGTAAGCGCATTTTTGTACTAAATACATTGAAAATAATTATCTTTATAGATACGCGTTTACTATTTGTTCTAACCACAAATATTTACGTGTTCATTTCAGGTTGGTGGCACTTATACGAAACCAGTTATTCTCCCGCCTCAGGTTTCAATAGGTGCGCTTGGGAAAATACAGGTTATGACTTTTTATGTGCATTAATGAAAATAATAGTTACATAAAGATCTTTGCTACCTGCTACTTAGCTAATTTACGTAAACGCAATAGATTTCTAACATGACTCTACATACTAGGCGTTTACAATAATTGTTAGTCTCACTGGTTTATTTGCTTGTATCCTCTTGGCGATTCCATCTTACAAAAATATATTTCTATATACAATCCAGCTTTATTAAGAGTCCTAGATCATTTCAAGACACTAACAATGATTTCTTGAACTGTCATTTATCTAATCATTAACATTTAAAGAAAATATGTTTTATTTTTTTAGGTGTTGCCGAGATTCGATTCAAACGGCAATCTAGTAAAAGCTCACATTTTAACGGTTAGTTGGTCAGCCGATCATAGAGTTGTGGATGGTGTCACGATGGCAAAGTTTTCAAATGAACTGAAGGAATATCTTGAAAATCCATACAAGTTACTACTGGATCTTTGATGGAAAAGATTCTTTGTTATCTGATTCAGTAATTTATGTAAAAAATATTTTGCATTTCTGTTTGTTATAAAATAAAAACTTCACGTCGACTTCATAAAAATTATAGTTTTATTTGCATAGATGTTAGAACCTACATCTATAAACAAATAATTTGAAGTCAACGCCGCAATACTTCAAATCGGGTTACTTTAAAATAAGCAATAGTCCACTCCGGAATGCAGTGTGGTGTATATTCACGATGAAACCGTGCAAAAATTTCAGCAAATATCAAAGCGTCAATATTGTTGATTGCGACCCATTTTAGCGCCAAAAATGCCATGTCCACATCACAGAACTTTTTATCTGAAAATATATTATTCATTTTTAAAATAAGTTCTGTTTTTACTAAAATGTACACTATTACTTAATTTAAGGTGGCTTTGGTTGCAGCGACAAGCAAACATATTTACCGCCTGATTATAAGTGGGCACCATTGCTCGTGGATAAAAGTAAGGCCAAAGTCATGACCAAAAGGATGTAATGGATCGCCTTATTCGGCTGTCCGAAATCCTGACGTCAAAAGACGTTTAGCCCTGATATATACGAGTATATTTCTATTATATCTTTATAAGGAAGCATATTAAGCTATATAATGACAAACGATATGCTCTGGAATTATGCCCAATCCAATACTCGATTTACATGCTTTGATTGCCATACTCACTTCAAAATACTAACTCATCCTAAAAATATAACCCAAAAGTAAGTTATTAACAATGTAATTTAAATACCAGCTATTCTTATGAAGTAAACTTTTCGTGGCGAAGATATTTGTATGTCATCACGGTTGAGCGCTAGTAGCGAGCGCTGTCGTTCGCTCCAGTTGCGATCGAGCTCTCGCATTAAGCTCAGCCTAGCCGCCTTTGTCAGTAAGCCATTCAAATCTGAGTATTGACCATCGCTTATAACTTGAGTCACTCGTGATATAGCCTGAAAATACACGGATAAAATATTGTCCGTTTATGAAAATCCACGAGTAGATTCTAAAATAAAATTTCGATACATGTAATAAAAATGAAATGTTATAGTGCAACTATTGAATAAAATGTTTTTACTGTTTTAATACACTTTACGTAAATTTTCCCAAGCTTAAAATTTACACGTCAGTCACCCCACAAGACGAACGTAAGTTATTCTTACAATGTACCTCTAAATGATGAATGTAATCGTACGTGGGTCTCTTTAAGGAATCATTTATCTCATACTACATTATAGAAAATATGCATAGATTACAGTTCTACAAGTTCTAGAATAAGTTTGGAATCTCCAATTCAAACTGGGCCAACGTGGCAATCTATGGACAACCCTTCATAGTGAGGAATGAGATCTATGCCGAGCTCACGTTCATGAAACATAATTATCGACATACATACAATTACCATTTTTAGCACTGCAAATTCACGTAGAAAAAATAAGGATATTAATTTAAGTACAGGCGCTTGTATAACTGCTATCAAAAGATTTTTACTGTACGATACAAAAAAGTATAAACATTTATCTACTCGTTCATACGATACGAGTTAACATCGAAGTACCTGTTTTGTTCCGAATTTAAACTCTTTTTCCTTAAATGCAGGATCCCAGACATTCTTCAATACACTAAAATCTATTTTAGTCATAAGCCACGTAAAAGGATTTTGTAACAACACTAATTTAGGTACTCTCTTTTTATCTTTCTTTGGTTTGTCATTTTTCCGACGGAACATAAACGTTCTGGGCAAGACATTGAGAAAATAAGAGGGACGTTTTGTAACTTGTAATAATTTCCATTCGTTGTCAACGTTTTTCGTTTCTAATTGACGATATTGTGTTAATGGCTTTATGTTGAAGTATGAAGTATCGTTAAATCGTGGAGTTTTGTTGGTGGGTGTTACCCATCTCTTCTTCGGTACCCAGCTATAAGCAGATATCACCGCTTGTTGCAATGCCGAATACCGCAGAGGTGTTGACAAGCATTTGCTTGCAAGTGCTTTTATCGTTCCTAACATCTAAAACGTAGAATGTTTAATAAATAACAGGGTGAAGCCCACAAATTAAAACAAATTATTAAAGATAATGATTAGGCAACAAACCATATCTCCATTGCGGCGTTAACATTTATTTACACGAATGCCTAAATACTATATATCATTATTGTTTTTCATGTTTAAAAACCACGCATAATTTAGTTGTTGCTTAGAATTAATTATACAACTTATGTCATTCCACCTTCTGACATAAGTGACGTTGTTTATAGTCATATAAATACAGTTTCTTAAACTCTGAAATATATATTTTTTTAATGTTTAATTTTTCATTTAATTCATTGATCAAAGGTATTACTCGTTTTTTTATTACCTATAAAATCCGGTGCCGCTGACAAACAGCGTGTAGTGTTTAGGGCAAAATAATTACAAATATTAGCACCAACCACGGAACTAACGCTGAATATTACCAAGTTTGAACAAAATTCAGCACCATAGTTTTTCAGATAGTAGTCGCCAAGGTTATAATTGAATAATTGATTTATAAATAGACACAAGAAACTACCGACTTCAATTGTATTCTATTAAATACGCTGACTTAAATAATAATATATATTACCACTCCGAAGTCCTGGATCAAGTAAATGCGCATTATTAGGGATAATTCACAAACTACTCGTCAGATGTCACTAACATTTAGTCAGAGCCACATGATAAGCGCCAGTTATCGAATGAAAAAAGATCATCCAAAGCGGTACACCCAGTTAAAAGTTTCGAAGTAAGTAAGTCACATAAAAAAGAAATAGTCGAATTGAGAACCTCTTCCTTTTTTTGAAGTCGGTTAAAAACATGTTAAGTTAAAATATATTTATGTATCAATACTCTTGAATTATATTTAAATTCTTATGTTGAAATTTTATATTGCGGTATGTCGGATATTTATAAATCAATAAAGCAGCATACGAGTACGCTGATGGTATTACTTTTGTTAATGAATATTTGAGTAATCAAATAATTAATGACATGTTAATAGCCAAGAAGGAAGCGTGTAATCACTGGCACCCTAAGACTGAAACTGAAACAAAAGAAAATCATAGTTGAATCTAATAAGAATAAAGGATCACAAAAAAACTCTGTTTATACTGTTGATTTTAGACTGGTACCTACTAAAAATTTAAATTTCATATTTAAATAATTTATTTCCGGTATATATTTGGAAATGCACTTATGAACGTCAAATATTTTGCATTTAGGTACCAGAGTTTAGGAAAGGGGCCTCATAAAGAGGAGAAGAACCGACGAAAGCAACTCCTAAACTTAAGCAAAACTGGACGTGGCTGTTTATTGCCACGTGTCCTTGTCATTAACATTCATCTAAACTGGATAACCCTTTATCTGATAGTCGTGTTTTGACATGTTTTTTTGAGTAACTCTAAGGGAAGATCAAGTATCTTTGGTATTTTATTATAACCACGTATACCGAGTCACACAAAAGACTGCTGAAACACTAACAAGACTTGAAAAAATTAACGTCTTTTAAAATAAATATTATTTTATATTTAGCTATTCTTAGTATTATTGTTTACGTAGAAAAAAGGATAAACGCATTATGTACCTGAATAGGTATCGACACCCAGTAGCGGGCATAATCATGTGAAATCTTATCATTCGTAATCATCCTGATAAATTAAACTTGATTTGTTAAAAACAATTTAATCAAACAATCAATCTGTAACTGAGTGATAAAATGTTATCTGGAATTATATAATGCTGAATATCTGCAGTTCCAGAATAACATTTAAAACTTTTTTAACCACGTAAGTAGCTTATTGATTTTATTTACGTTTAAAATTATATTTTAAATTATACGAGTACTCACAATCAAAACGTTGAAAGTTTCTCCCGACCATAGCAATTTAAAACGGTCAAACTTTCAACTGGGTCGAAATATCGAAGTATAAAATCCATAGATATCATGAGTACGCGTATCACTATAAAATGTGCACATTTCGCGAGGAATTACGTTTAATATCATATAATATCACATATTTATTTAAATACTATTTATATTAGTGAACAAGGACGTATTTATATTATATATCCTTTTTAAATAGTTGTGTTTGGCTAATAATTTGCTATAGTTTTAATTGTTTAAAAATACTTTGTACGGTGCAAGCAATTAAAATGAATATCCGATTTATTTCTTCTGGCAGTTAAAGAAAGGAAAATGAAATAATACACGAAAACAGGTCTCGAAACTACATTTAATGCCTACGGCTGAATAGAGTTTTGATACAATTTTATAAAAGAAAATATTTTCAGCGTGATGTGGTTCCAAAGTTTTGGGTTACTAGCCCTGGCATCGTTTGCCACGGCCTGTACACCGAGTATAACCACTGTAAGTGGGACTCACGCGCCCGTCACTGTCTGCTCTGGAGCCCTCATCTTCGCTGACGACTTCAACACATTTGACCTGGAAAAATGGCAACATGAAAACACTCTAGCTGGTGGTGGTGTGAGTGTTTACTTCATTATCTGACATGTTTGAAACCTAGTTGCTTATGAAACGATTACAGGGTATGACGTGTAAGTATAGGTACTTAGACGATATGCTGTAATAAGTGAGATTTGAAAGCGAAATTAAATCAAATACCCCGTGTCTATGGACGAAATCTTCGATATACCTAATTATAGTGCTGTTGATTTTAAAATTATCAGGATTGCTGAACCGTATGAGCATTTTCATAAGAGACAGGGTCAATTTTAGAATGAGGGTACTCCCTAGTGTTAAAACCCCCATCACCAAGAATAAGTATCCAATCAATTAAACTGAGTAGTAAGTACAAAGTGTAGCGACCTCTGATATGACAATTCTTCCTTTTTCTCTGTGCAGCAAATTGCACCACAAGCGAGACAATTATTTTAGATTAAAACAGATGGAGTACCTACTTATATCCGATTTCATAATTTAAATAACAATTGTTTTCTTTTAGATGAGTTTTCGTTACTGTTACAGAACTGGGAATTCCAATACTACAGCAACAATAGAACAAACTCATTCACCCACAGTGGACTATTGTTTATCCGACCTTCATTAACGTCAGATAAATTCGGTAATGCGTTCCTTACTTCTGGACGTCTGAACGTTGAAGGTGGCGCTCCTGCTGATAGGTAAAGCTACTGTTTTGTGCGTCGAAAATTCCATAACAGTGGATTAATGGTTTACGAAAATATAGGGGCAAGGCCCAAATAGAAACGATAATTATGTTTTCCCACTAGATGCACAAACCCACAATGGTACGGCTGCGAGAGGCAGGGCACGGCGAATAACATTATCAACCCGGTCATGAGTGCGCGAGTGCGTACCGTGAATTCGTTCAGCTTCCGCTATGGTCGCGTGGAAGTGCGGGCCAAGATGCCTGCTGGGGACTGGTTATGGCCAGGTCTTTAAACCTATTTTTTTTTTATCATATACAGACTAAAGCTCGTAAAACAAGTGTTTTTTGTTTTTACTTTTGTGTCTATAAATCAGTAACATGCCAATCAAGAGTTTCTACTAGGATACACTAAAAATAAATTGTGAATAAGAATAAGACATAAATAATAATTTGATAAATATTTATAATCGTTATTCACGTGACATTTGTCCTTTTAGCTATTTGGTTAATGCCTGCTTATAATACATACGGCACATGGCCTGCGTCCGGGGAAATTGACCTGGTGGAGTCTCGTGGCAACCGCAACATGATTTCCAACGGCGTGCATATCGGAACTCATGAGGCAGGTTCCACGCTACACTTCGGTCCCTTCCCACAACTCAACGGCTGGAGTAGAGCACACTGGATTAGGAGGAACTCTAATGGATATAACAACGCCTTTCACAACTACCAGCTAGAATGGACACCAGGTTATTTGATATACGTATTAGTACTTAGCAATTGAGAAAATAAACTTAATAAAATACTTATAGCTATTGTGGCAAATAAATAACGTTAATTATTATTAAAAAATAAAGTGTCTCGCATATTTATCACAAGGTAATATTAACTAATATCTTTTATATAATCCGCGGGGGCTCCATTCGCGTGGAAGCCTATAAATAAACATCGAAGATAATTTCATAATAATTTTTTTTTTTTTTCATAAAAAAAAACCTGCTTACCTTTTTAATACCTCTAAAAATATGTGTACAGTTTCATGATAAACGGTTGAGTTGTTTTGGCGTGTAAGCGTAACAAACAAACTAACAATCACATTTATAATATTCGATAATTATAACTTTCAGATTTCTTAAGATTTAGTATCGATGGACAAGAAATCGGTCGCGTCACACCTGGCGCTGGCGGTTTCTGGGAGTTTGGCGGGTTTAACACACACCCTGGTATATCAAATCCCTGGCGTTTTGGATCCAAAATGGCACCGTTTGATGAAAAGGTAAGAGAATAGTTTTCCAGTAATCTGTTTGCTACAATCGTGTTTGATAGTAGTCGCAATGTCCATGGCATCAACAACTATTATTTCGATTTAATTGAATGATTTGTGATGTGTCATGTCATATTATCAAAATAACAAAAAACAGCATTACCTACTTAGCACTGGACATTAGTATTAAGGACTTACATCAACACTTAGTTAATTGTTTTAGGGTATCAACCTCTATTATTATAAAGTTTTGTCTTTCTAGTTTTATATCATAATGAACGTCGCCGTTGGCGGAACCAATGGATTCTTCCCTGACAATGTGAATAATCCAATCCCTAAACCATGGTGGAACGGATCTCCCACTGTAAGTTCCTTTACAAATATGACTATGTACTATTAATTAACATAACTAAGGTAAAAAAAAATGGTTTATCACCAATTCAAATATTTTGTAGATATACGAATTTCTGTTTTCCACTGAATAAGGTTTTTTACTGATTAGGTAAGGTACAAATTAATATGTAGTTGTATAAAATTAGATGACTGGGAGTCCAAATAATAGGATAATAAATGTCCATTAAGAACTTCGTAATCCATGAAGATAACATATTATTACGGTCACTGACAAGTGACAGAAAACATGGAGTAATGCTTTGATTCGCGTCACAAGGCGAGAATGGTAGAACGGATGAACATTCGTGGCGTGGCGAGTAAAACGTATACGAATACCCTGAAAACATACTCATAATGTCTGTCTATGCTCACCAAGTATCAAAGCAGGCTGAGGGACATATTAATTAAAAAAAAATCTTTTTTGTATTTTCTTCACTAAAAATAAAAATTGTCTTTTTATCAATAATTTTGTACTTATATTTTTTTTTTCTAGAAAAAATGTGCTAATTTTAAAACGAGCTTGTAGTTAATCGTAATGTTTGACCACAGGCTGCTTCAGATTTCTGGAACGGGCGCGCAGGCTGGCTGCCGACTTGGAATCTAGACCAGAACGACGGCCAGGACGCCTCGCTCCAAGTGGACTACGTGCGTGTCTGGGCCTTGTAAATACGTTCTTCTAATTACGTTAAATTAATGAAACTAAATTCATAATTTGACCGAATAAAATTTGAAAAAGGGACACTTTTTTATTTCAGCAACAAATTAATAATTATTTTTCCTCGTTACTTCCTACAATTGACGTTCAACCGCTTCGGAAGGTGTAGAGATATGAAAACAATTAAGATAAACGTTAAAAATATTTGTCTTGAAGGAATTTGTACCAATTAAATTGTGCGTGATGGGGCTATATTACCAACGTTTCATCTCTCTGACAGAGATACTTGCCCTTATGACCAAGAACATACAGAATGAAAGATGGATACAACTAACTCTCAAGGCGGAATACAAGTTGTTTGGCGTCGCACTTAAGCAATAGGGTGGTAGCTAGACAGGCGGACTTTATGGGAAGATAATGATATCAATAATAACATTAATAACTTAATAATAACATCGTACTCTACACATAAAAAACTGATTGCTGTTTGTACATGACAAATATTCATAATGGAGGGCCTTGATATACGCAATATAACACAAGACATTTTTTTCATTTTGTCTGTTTGTATGTATGTTTGTACACGCTTATCTCAGAAACGGCTTTGATGCAATGATTTGATGATTTCATTTCATAGCCTCTAGTGTTATTATATTAAATAACTACAGTACCTTTCTCCTCATCACTGAAGAGACCTAGAGCATACTCCACCACGCTGCTCCAGTATGGATTTAATCAGAAACATATTTACGTTTATATCATAGACGCCACAAGAACGCTTTTAAGTTATTATTTATAAAGTTACAAACCTCATACCTAATAGAGTGTATTGAAGCAATTTTCTTCACGGCATAATATTTCCTTATCCTCGTTACTTTACAAATAACATAATACAATTCATATATAAAACTTCGTTATATATCACAATATAAGTATTTATCACACAAAGTCAATATTTTATTAGAATTGTAAATGCATTAATTAGTATCGATAAAGAAATTCCCTTGCGGTGACTGAATACTTTTTAAATAAAACCTATTCACTTTTTTATTTTTAATTGTAGTAACTTAATGTATTTAAACACACTCTACTTATTATAAATTGCAGTCTGTAGTAGTATTTTTACATCTTTGCATAGCATGTAATAGAATACTTTATAGAAATCTTTACTATTTTGGCAGTGAAACCATCAAGTATAGGTTATAGTTATTCCATATTAGTGATTTTTAGACAATTGGTAACAAAAATACTTTCTTACTTTTAGTGTATTTGAAAAATGAAAACGGGGTTTTATTTTCTATCATTGCAGAATTATACTGAAATGACAATAGCAAAGACTATTTCTATTGATAACTCAATGAAATGATTTATAGCTATTTTCATATAAAACAAAATATGCCAGCTTCCAGTATAAAACATGTCAGTCCATATGATAGAATCTAGGACTGAGGTACTGCGCGGGCTTGTTGTTGGACAGCGGAGTGGAGTTGGCCATTATGTAGGGCGGGATGCGACGCTTGTCCGAAAACGGACTGGCGCGAGAGTAATACCTCCTCTCTATTACCTGAAACGGAAAAACATATCAGAAAGGTTTGGATATAGAAATGTAGATAAAGCCATGTTGTAGTACTTCTACTGTCAACATTGTTCATCGATTGCCGTTAGAGTTCCTTTATTTGAAAACGATCTTGTCTGCAGAATCAAGTCAATCAGGTTCATAATTCAAAACTTTGGAGTTCAATTCGCCAAAATTTCATTACAATTAGATCAATGTTTTACAAGCAAAGAGACATGACATTTTGATATATACTATATATTGAACGTAATAATATGATAAATATCAGATTGATTTTTAAAATGTTATTTAATAATTTAATGTGTTTAAAAAAATACTTTTTTTAGAGATTTAGAGAGAATTACAATGAGCATATATAAAGTTTAAAATGTTTATTTATTTGTACCTAAACCTACATGACTATAACCAAACTGGGTGTCTAGTTTACCTGATATAGACTACTCAGGATCCAGGTAAACTGCTGCAGATATTAAAATGCCGTCATAGCAATAGTTATTCAATATGATGAGTGCTTATAGTGCGAGTTGATACTCAATACTGATATTACATATGATACTGATATTACATATGATACTGATATTATATCTGATGATGTAATACAGAATTATTAAATTGGTATTATCCTTCTTTTACCACCAATAAGCATTGGAACAGCATGATGAAGTATGCTCTAGGCCTCATAAATCAAAAGGAGAGTCATTAAAATCAAATCTTAATCATACTATATTAATACTTGAATTACAATCATTACAATGTGTTTGTTAAAATTGACACAGGTGAAATAAGCAATTTTACTATGCTTAATGGAACAACGAAACAATTGTTCATACAATACTCGAGAATTGTTGCGTAGTAAACTAAAGCTAACTTAAATAAAACTTACTACTTTTAAATTTTAATAACTTCTACGGGTACTTTTACTACTAATCGTATATAGTTGCCATATTTTTAATATTTATTGATAAAAAAATTCAAAACAGTACCTTATCAAAAAATCTTGTCAGTTTCACGGAGTTACTCGTGCCTGGCGCAAGGGATCTAAAAAAATAAGGGTGTCATGATTTTTTTATTGTTTACTAAGAATAAATGAACAGTTTAATTTATTATAAGTAAATGTAAATTTGGGATTTTTAAGTGTATACCTTGCTTGATAACAATTGACAAATATTTCGTCAGCCCCACACTGTTCCGCTATACTACTTGCGAGTCGCCGGTACTGATTTTTTCTTTGTTTTTCTTCGGCTAAGTCAAATTTAGTACCAATAACTAATATAGGAATCTGAAAAGTAAAAGATTAATGAAAACGAAAAGTTTTATTGTTTAAAGAAAAACTTTACATAAATCGTCCTATAGTCGCATATAGTCCTATAGTGCAGTACTTGGAGCTCTTTACGGAAGTAACTACGTCTAATAATATGATATTAATCCAATAATATAATATGATAATAGTCTAATAATATAATATGATATTAAATATAATCGTTCTTTTCATGTATATGTCATTGAACTCTCCTAAACGATCGGTCCGATCTTGATACAATTTCTCTAGATTTGTGATTAGTGTTTGTTATAGACATCTCTGCACATTATAAATTATAAAAAAGCTTGAAAATAACTATATATTAGTTTATCCACAATTAAAAATACACTATCATAAACGTCGGTCGTATAATTACCTACAATACGGTCCGGACTGCTTCGGGTCTACCGTGACGTCACTTTTCGGTAAATATAAGTTCGCCGACACTACTATTGTCCATTTTACAAGGAAATGACGTCACCAGTTATTGAAATAATGAATTGTAATTAGAACTTTAAAGGCAAATACATACTCAGGTCTGGTAAAAATAACAACTTTTTGTAGGTTCTTTGGCTACTACTAAATAATCTTAAATTCGTTTTAAAAACTTTAAAATTAAAAATAAGCTATTGGATCAGAGTAATGTTTTTATGATGTAAGATAACATCTGCCTAATCTGCTAGTATTAATTATATAATAGTCCATCAGGCTGGTCCATCAGTTAGTTGCTATGAATATAATATCATAATAGTGTATGAGGTACCTGTGTCGATCCTAAAAACTGTTCAGGATCAACATCGACATGCTGGAATGTGGGATTCATTGTGTCCTGGTTTAAAATCTCTGAAAGCCATTTTTGTAAATTTATTTGACTCTTCCTGTTTGTTAAATCGTGCACTAAAATAATACCTAAAACATTACCAAATATATCAATAATATAATTTGTATAGTGCTCAATTTGTATGTAATATATTTTATAATGCACATTCGCAAATGTTTTTTAACTTTCTTTGTATCCGGAACTTTCGGAACATTGTTACATCGAATAATTAAACCCACTTATTGTATCGCGATAGCAGCGATGCAATATTGACCATTAGCGAAAACATCGCAACTTTGTTACGATACGGGGATACATGATTTTTATTACTTATGATTTAAATTATTTGAATAACAAAAAACGCTTATATAGCTTATAATTAAATCCGACACATGGTATGGTTACATGCCCGGCTAGCTACAAACATCCTTTACCTAATATTAAAACAGAAATATTTTAACATGTTTCACTACATTTCTGGGCGTCAACGTGGCGGCGTTCAATATGGTTTTATTTAAAAATTCATGTTAGAAACGGTAACCATCAATATGGCCCGTCAAATTATTAGTTGACTATTGGCAAGAACTGAAATGTACTTAAATTATAATTAAACGATCTTAGGATTTTAAATTTACCGTGAGTTGGTTGATAAAAAACATTTCTTGTGTTTCTATGGTTATTTGATCCTCCAACGTCCCAAAGTTCCACAAAAAACGTGTTCTGAGCTTGGGTTCCTTCTTTGAATCTATGCAGTTTCACTTCTACTGAACACCCCACAGTCCATCCCGGTGAGAGTAATGGCTTATTATGTGCTATCAAATATGTCAATGAGGTCTTACCTACGCCTAAAACATAGGCATATAAATATTATGAAATAATCTATATACGAATATTAACGTAACAAATATTAAGAAATTCGGGAAGTTCGATGTCAATCGATTTGTGATCATCGATAAAATAAAGTGACAAAATAGAGGACTAGAAAAATAAACACACTATTGTTTGAAATCACAGAGCATTTCATATAATAATACTACAGAATTAGACATCGATCAGGAAAACGAAAAGGTCTCGTTACATATTGTAATTCAACTATAACATTATAGTTCCCG
>DWJN01000455.1:0-24117 GCA_018248895.1 Carystus phorcus
AGGTAGCAAATATTTAACGTTAGGTAGCAAATAGGTAGCAATTTTCTAAATCTATATCAACGTTAAATATGAGTAGTTACCCGCCATTCTGACGCACACGATACCTACGTATATTTCCGAAACCACGCGTAATACAAAACACACGTAACCATGGAGACATCGATCTTTAGTGCATATTTTCCATGATTATGATTTGCCATGGAAGCCTGCGCCAGTAATACCTAACTGTTTTGTTGAATTACTGATTGTTACGAACAAACTTTACCTCGGGACATTATAAGTCGGTGAACCCTCTTTCAAATCCCGATCATACACGCCAAGCGCCCGCCAGGGGTCAATGTGACCATGGATATTGATGGTTCTATTTACGTCCGGTTGTAAACCTCCGAACATCAAGTTTACTCTTTCAACTGCGTCATAAATGAACTCTTCGTCGAATCTGAAATAGTAATTATTTGTAATGAGTAAAAGTTAACTTTCTACCTGTGTATTGTATGTCTAAAATTTCACGAGTTTGTTCTTCTGACACTTTATATGAGCGAACTTTTAAAACGGGATAGAACGGAAGTAAAACTAAAAAAACACTCGACACCTTCCTGTTCATTTTATATTACAATTTTGAACCCACACGAAATTATACATAGTTGTTTATATGTAGTCCGATTGTCTATGAAATTGTGCCAAGTGGATAGGGTTTCAATAAATGCGACATTTTAGTTAATCTAGAATAATATAAAAGGTACCTAATCGATATGGAGAATTGGAGAATAAGCAAATATTGTAATTCAAAACTTTAAGTACCTATCAAAATTGTAATAATTAAAACAAAAAAACCGATTACGAAAAATTATAGACGGATAACTCAGAAACGACTCGTCAAATCTCATTCAACATTAAATGCGATCACGGTATAAGCACCGGCTTTCGAATATAATTATGTTGTAAAGTAACATAAAAAATACAGTCGAACTAAGAACCTACTCCGTTTCCCGAAGTCGGTTAAAAGTCTGAAATCAATAGAATACCCACTAATCACCATTACCTTTCATCAAAAACTCGCTTACAAATTTCTGCGTGAAAATCGACATCGAGCCATTTAAATCCATCAAATACTGTCCCAGAACTTGGTGCAGTTTGATAATATCCATATTCTGTACATGTTTGATAAAACCAAGCTCGAGCTAAAATACAGAAAACAAAGTAGGCCTGTGACAAAATATATTGAAATGAAATATTTAACAAATTTGAAACATGTGTTTGGAAGGTGTGACAGTGACATGCAAAACCAATCTGTTTTATTGTCTTAGGAATATTGTCTCCTAAAATAGTACCCGAAACTTTTGAGGATCCCATGGTCAAACCGAATGTATCGAGGTCATGACGATTTGCAACAGCATATAATATAACCTTGCATACTTATTGGTTATATTTACAAAATATATACCTACATAGTAAAGTAAAGTACAATCTACAATATGTACCTAAATGTTAAGTAGATTATCAATTATTATCTGATAAACCCAATGGACTTTGTTATGCGAACAAAATTGCCGCGAAAAATTAATTATTCATCTCGAGCCCAGAGGTCCCCAAACACTCTAAAATCAAATGGCGTATTACATCTTTGAAGCGCTACCTTTAAAGAAATATCAATTAATTGTATTGATTTTAATATGGCTGACACCAAACTTGCGTGGGATGAACATTGAAAATTAAAGCGTTGCGTAACAAATAACGTCTTATTTGTTTTTACATGCAAAGTAATAATTTAGTCATAGGTCATAGTATCCAGATCAATGTCTTAAACTTACAGATATTAAAGACATTTGATTAAATTTTATGTTGTCGCTGATGAAGGGGCAACATTAAGGAAACGCAAAGAAATGGAATTTGCATGTAGTGAATGAATCATGGCCTGTATAACACACCTAATTATATCAGCAATTTAACTTACAATTTGTACGGGCGCTATACGTGTTAAGAATGCCATTAAAGGACATATTCCAACAAGCAGTTGGACTCATATTACGCGTTTGTGCAATGTATCCTCCAATTTTCTCCATCGGAGTCGTACCTGTACCAAAAAAATATCACTCGTTACACAATATGATATAGATGAATAATATCCATATTACTGATGTATCAAAAGCAGTTTGAAATTTATGAGATCTTCGTGCATTTATTTAGTTAGTCTAAATAAAACTGTACTCCTCTAAAGATTGGATGAGGCAATGACGCTACGTTTATTGTTGGAGGTCGTTGCACCTATTTGTCATCCAGATTAAATGATGGCAGTACTCGAATGGGGGTTGTAGGGCATTAATTTACTTAAATATTGGTAATAAGGACATAGGTAGTTAGTTCAAGCCTAAAATCTACTTATTTGGAAATTGACAAACACACATTACATAGATTTGCCCCCGTAAATTGATGAGTGGTGGAATTTTGTATAGGTACCGCCTAAGGGCATGATTTAACGATTCTTATCTAACGATAACAACACTCACTGAACAATGGGCTCTTTATGTATACGTACATGCGAGGACTTACCGTAAGTAGTGCCCGCAAAGTTATTGCATATGTTAATGAGAGTACCCGGCCGGGCCTGCTGCACAGAAGTCGAGAATGTCCAAGTAATAAGGCCTGAGAAGTAACCCAAATCATATTTGTCGTCATAGTCTATGGGACTGCAAAATCTGTAAAGCATCCACCAACAAAAAAATAAATAAATACTCCGATAGTTACTTCTGGTACAAAATAAGAGTTAGTGTATCCGTGTCATTGTAATTCAAACAGATGATCCAAGTTTAATTTAGTTTTTTTTTGTTAAGAGTTCAGTTGATCGTATTCTATCTAATCTATTATTTTAGGAAATCTGTATGAGTGTTTGGAGATCATGAAAGTTTTTTGTCAATTGTTGTAGAATTAAGGGCAAATTTAACTGGTTTCATAGGTTTATTTCGCACCGTTTCTATGCTATGACATGATAATCATAACGAGATTGCAATATTAACAAGATACGTAAATTCACACTATCTTACAGTATATGTATTTGAGTGCATTGGAATGATCTCAATGAGTAGGTTAACTATGTAGAGGATGTTAAATATGTAACTCTTTACTGCATCTGAAAATTTGCTAATACTTAGAGGATTACTTAATATAATAAAAAAATAATAAACCTACTTACATATTACACATATTGGTTTGTAATTAAACTTGCCTGTAAACCGATTCTATTCGTCGTCGACCTTCTTCACTCGTCAATGATTGTAACGTGTCTTCTATGCCCTGTCTTATAGTTGCTATACATTGCTCGCCACCCTCTGACAAGAACGCCTCATGTACCACTTCTAAATAACCTGTGACATAAAGTTTTTTTTATACAATACGGTAACATTGTCTGTACCGTGCCATCAATAAAGGACGCAGAAAGCGTAAAAATAAGTAGTCATTATTTTGGTTCTATAGTAAGATTTCAATATAACAGTGTTTGGACGTTGTTGTGAATCTGGGGTATAAAATTATGAACCTAACGAAACTTTCAAGAAACAGATTAAAAAAAATGTATCAGACAATAATTGACAATAATCTGACAACGTTTAAATGATTTATTAAATACTTAAATGCTGAATTACAGTGATAAACAACAGTTCAATTGAAATAGGTAGGTTTATTTTTTGGGTACTGGTATGCCCATGCAGACATAATTAATTAATTTAAATAAAAACTAATGTTTAATCTTACCAGTAAAGTCTACTTTTCCCTTGATAGGACCACTAGATGCAACTGTCCCGACCGCTAAATGGGGGTACCGTTGTTTGAACCAGAGTACCATATTAGCCGCGTAGGATCCTCCGTATAAAATGATTTTACTGTGAGCAAACCTTGGCTGTTTCTTTATCTCCTTAATAAAAAAAGCTAAGTCTGCTAAGGCTTGGTCTACGTTTAGAAAACGTAGATTTTCCGTCGTAAATTCCCTGCAAAGGATTTCTCTTTGTTTACTTTGAAGACTCTTGAGTTTGTTGAACTTGTTTAAAGTTTTGTTATAATTATGACGTTTTTATGTTACTCGTTCACTTACTGATAAGGTAGACTCTGTCCATAATATCTGTGTTCGGTATAGATCTGGTATCCTCTATTTTCCTGTGCCATTGCAAACATATTTCCTCCCAATAGCCATCCCGTGACAATGTCCCACTCTCCTCCAACTAGTATGAAGATGGGATAGCCGTCGCCACCGAAGAATTGTTCATTGAACATAAATCTCTGCGCATTGTGTTTATAGTATTGTATTAACAAGTTTTCCAATATATATGTGATCAGCAAAGCAATTGTCAGATATCCCAGAACAAATTAACGGTTGGAACGATTTTGATAACTTTTTGTGTGTTAAAGTAGCTTCGAAAACAGGTTGCTATAGATAGTTAGATTATTATTATTTAGTTCGATGTGATAATTTTTTTTATGCCAGGAGAACATCATAATAATATTATTACCTCTTGAAATAAAAAATATATAAATACATACTTAGAACCACAAACTTTTTTATTTTGTTGTTTTTTATAAAGGTATTTTCTTATAAGTAGCGATTACTTTGTGATATACAAACAAGATGCAAACAATTATAAAATAAGTAGTTATATTACAAGTATAAAATGAAGCAATTATTATTGTGAATGTGTTTCTGTCCGATAACTATGTAATTTAAAAAGGGCCGTACTATGTAATTAAGTGTTATTACATGGTATTCGTATAATATGTACCCCATTGTATCTTGTGCAGTTCAGACGACTATAGGGATTTTAATATAAACAGTGTAGTAGTGGTAATCTACGTTTTTACGTTAATTCTATGTTTTAGACAAGACAAGAGGATATTGAGTATCAATCGTACGGGGCTCTCCCATCGCCAAGACTATAAGGCTAATAAATTAAATATAAAAATAGGTTAACAATGAAAAGTAGACTCAAAGTGGAGTCTATTATATCGAGCAAAGATAAAATAGACAGGAAAAATATGCAGAATTTAAAACAAAAAGGTAACTCGTTGCAAATAGCGTTGCAAATATTGAGATGAAATTTAATACATTTGGGTTTTATTTAATTGTAATGTTAGGGAGTTTGTTAGACTTTGTAGACATTTGACAGGACTCGTTATCGTTATACAGCCATTGATCTAAATCTAGGGCTTCGGATAATATAATTTGATGAGTAAAGAATATATTGATCTCAATATTTGTAGAATAATTGAAAACCATTTTTTTTATTCGTATAGATTTAACAGAATGAATAGGTAAACAAAGTAAATAATACGATAAACATGGAATCTGTTGTCTAAAGAAAATTCGCAGCTATTGTTCCCAGTGTGGGTACTAAGGCTTTATGTTCCCTGAAGCAAAATGAGATTACTAGTAGAATATATATCTACCATTTGATATGTGTCCTGATTCTGTGGATCGAAATGATCAATGGGCATAGTCATCCAACTCTGGAAGACATTTCTTGCCATTGAGCCCTGTGATGAAGGAGGTGGTGGCAATTCCACTCGAATGGGAGGTTCAATCGTACGGGGCTCTCCCATCGCCAAGGCTATAATACTACTTAAATATAAAAATATCTGAAAACAATGAAAAATTGACTCAAAGTGGATTCTTCTTCTGCTTCTGCCGGTCAATTAATTATGTGACAAATAAATGTTGGTCTGAAGACATGTCTCATTGATGTATGTAGAACTAGACTGACAGTATGAACAGATTGGAGAATTTACTAATATTAGTATGGAGAGGAGGACACTGAACTACGTAACATTTGAGACCCCGCACTTTTGATAGACAAAAATGGAAGGTAACAGAAATAAAATAAGTCAAGTCAAGTTCTTGTAAAAGGCGGGCACGAAAATACAGACCATCCAACTGTGATCCACTTTGTTAAGTTAATTAATAACTTAGATTTTAATTCTTACTCCGAATATATAAAGTCGATACTTAGATATTACAATTATTGTTTTACTACTTTATTTATGGGGAATTTTAGTAGGCCAATAACACAACATACCTACTAAATTTAAGTACTATATGTATGTATATAAGTAGGTATGTATATAGCTATAGAAGTATACCTAATACCCAATCCCAACTAGGTAGGTACACAAGATTGTTAAAAAATGTAGGAATTTACAAAATTAGAATAAGCTAAGGCAATGTTAATATAACCTTGACACAAATTCAAACAGCAAAATAATAATCTTAGACAAAATAATACCTAAGTATTCAAACCACCTACCTAAATAGACACGTACGTAGTAGGTGCTTTAATTTTGATTATAGAATATCAATAATGAGACGCTAGTAATCTCAAGTAGATAATTTGTATTCCTGACATTTTTAAGATATTTTAATAATGTATGTAAGAAGGTACTTACACGTAGCGAAAAAATATTAACTACAGTAACAATGTAAAAAATTTGCGCACGTGTTGGTCCTTATCTATATTATATTTACTCCAGCAAATATAATACTTCACTTTCAAGTGAAGTAGGCAAATAGAATACTGTCATTTTATGAAGAAATATAATTCGATATATCGAGGCGAGAATTTATAAAGAAAAATTAAATAGGACGGGATATCAACTCACCATTTTGAATTTTCAACCTTACACACTTACGAACACGTTGGATGTAACCAATTTGGGTGTTATAATAATATTAAATTATAATTTAGTGTGGCATGAGATAATCAGATAATACTTTGATTATGATATCTATTGATAATAATGAGTTATGTTTAGACCTAAAATATTGATAAATAATTGTACTATAATGAAAACATATCCGAATGTTCTCACTATATTAAAAGGATATAATAAACTTTCACATGAACCCCATTAACTTTCCCTGTGTTTTGGGTGACATTTTACATATAAAATTCTCGTATCACAACTCAATCTTAGTTACCATACTCCTCCGAAACCGCTTGACCGATTTTTATGAAATTTTATATGCATATTTAGTATGTCTGAGAATCGGCTACTATCTTTTTTTCATAACCTAAATTGATAAGGGTAGTCGACCCCTAACATAATTTTTTTTTTGCCAATTTTTTTTTATTTGAATTTTTTTATAATGTAGCATTTAAAATACATACAACCCTAAATTTTCACTCTTTTATCACCAACCCTTAATATTTTTTTACAGTATTTTTTTTTCTACACCAGAAATTCCCTAGAATTAATTTATATGGCAAAACAACGATTGCCGAGTCAGCTAGTATAATTATATATCTATCTAACATATAAATATTAGTTATGTTATTGGATAGTTGTAATTTCTTTTCAAGTGAACAAAGAAGAATTACTTTAAGCTACGTCACAAAACCCATGAAAATCAATAAAACAAACATAGTTTACTACCTCAGATAACTTTAATTATCTTATATAAGATTAATTTACATTTATTATCATTTAATTATGTTATTATATTTCATAGCACAGGATATTCTTATTCTAATTTCAGTCTAAGGTCTTTAAATATAGTTCATTCTAATCCAAATACAATCAGTTATCGGCAGCTGCCGTACGGCCGACTGCAGTCTTCGGTTCCGCAGATCAGGCCTCCGCTGGCTATTCCGGCACGATATGGAGTACTACCTATATAATTTCCACTGAAAAAATACAATGTAATGTAATCCACGTTTCATATCAACTATATTTTTAGCTCTGAAATTAACACAGCTGTGGAAAAATTTGTCTGCAACTGTGCAAACTTAATTATAAAATAAACCTTATAAGGATGAAAAGACAAAACTATTAATGGTGATTATAAAAAATATATGTTGATGATTAACATGAGGAGTTAAATTCTGCTTAGGTAATTGCCTTCTGCAAAAATTTTTAACAACCTTAGTTAACTAAAGATATACAACATTTTTGCACGTAACATGAAGTCATATTTATCGTTATGTTCAATGTCTATAATCATATCGACTAAAATGTTAATGTAATCGCGGTTTCAATACGTGATGTGCGTAAGGAAAATTGTATGAGTATTGTAACCACAGGTAAACAAATGCGCATTTTTATAAAAAGTTGTAAAGCAACGTGGAACGGTCGCTAATTTATTCTTATATTGTAATACAATAGTAAATGCTTCTATGTATAGAAGGCTTGGCTATTTACATCATCTATTGGATAAAAAAAAGTATTTGACGAAATTCCTCCAACTTTTTACGCAAGATAGCGATTTAAATAATGGTTTGTATGTACTTTTTTATTTCAAAGCTCCTACGAAAATAGATAATTTCAAACGTACGATTTCTAAAATGTTATATTACGAGATTTTCTCACCTTGGACCATAGTTGCAGACAAGTAAGGACTTTTTCCAGCCATTTTCAATTTTCTCCGATATCGCACAGCCAATGTAAATTGAATCCGACCAAGCCATCTAATTAAAAAATATTACAATATTAATTAAATATTTATTCATGCTATTTACGAAGTCCCTAAAATACGGCCGCGGCATTCATGTTCGACATTCTCGTAATTATCTAATGGTAGTGCAAAAGCTTCAAAGCCTTTCCTTGCTTTGGAGGCCACATTGAGACAACGGTCTCATCTGACAGTAATCTTTACCTTACTTTGGCCACTAACCATCAATAACAATGGTGAAACATGGGGCGGTTACAAAACATCGATGTACTTAATTAATAAATCTCTATGACAAGTCTCTTACTTCTAAAAAATTTTGAATCAATAACTTTCTTGAATCTGTTGAAATGATTAATATATAATCGAGTTATTTGAACATCCCCAATATCTATGTCGTTAAAAATAACATTAACTAGTCACGATAAAGGTAATGGTTTAAAATCGGCATGATTAATGATCAAGCATTAGTTTATATTACTCGTTTTGTTCCTCAAGACTTATTTGTTCAAAACGTAAGTACCTGTTCTTCAACCATCATCAAAGAAACCGACAACAATTTTACTCCAGAACGAAAGTAGATAAGTAAGACTGTAATTCACCACGGTGACAACCGAGAGTAGCCATGCTTCACATACCATTAAGAATACTCGTATATCAGAGAACTGTCATGTTCGTGTTATTTATTTATGTTGTAAAACCGTTAACACGCTTCGTATATACCTGGTGTGTATTTAATAAATGCTACTGGTGTCTGACCGACAAATAACGCAGTCCGATACGTGGATTTATTAAATATTAGTAAAATAAAGGAAATATGAAATAAAGGAAATAGGAAATAAAAGGATTATTACCGGGGATTTTTATAGTGTGAGGAACCACTAAGATCGTTTTTTTATTTATTGCCTTAATTAAGGGATAACTTTTTGAATGTACAAAATAATGTAAGTAGTAATAATAAAACTTTAAAGGCCGCGTTGATGAATAATTGTCGTAAAAACAATGTACATATAAGTATCTATGTATAATTTTTCTGAGTGTGATCATGAAGTCTTAAACGTTTTAAAAAAAGTTATCATGAGCTCCTAGGAATGGATTTTGATTTAATTAATTGCTTGTATTAATAATTGTCTTTAAATAGCATAAACGCAGAGTAGGGAAGGTGTATAGATACTAAATATTTTTTATTCATATTGTATTTATAATACAGACAAACTTTTCATTAAATCTCAGCGTGTACTACAAGCTCAATTATTGCTCATGACACGACCATAATGAAGATTGTCGGCTCCGACCCGTTGACCTAGTAACTGAACAATCAGTGAAATCGAAATCTGTAGCAAATCTAATCAGAGAAAGTTTATTAACAGACGTAAAGAACTATATTAGTAGAGTAATCAACAAACACTATTTTCAATCGCCAATAATGATGTATTGAAATTGCAAAGCGAATATTATTTCCAAAAATGACGGGAGAAATTAAACGCATTTATACTAAGAGTTATATTACGAAACATAATCGAACTTAATTTTTTACAGAAGATATTCACTAATATACGCGTCTTGGAAAATATTGATAAATCGGATATATAAGTTTTGACCTATGAAAATTAGTTTTTGAGGTTAAATTAATACAAATTAGTACCCATTTTGTGTTCGTATATAAATAATAAATAAATTTAGGATTCTCTAAAACTTCAATCTTTTTAGGTGTTTTCTTAGAGATGGAAGTTTGTATCGAGATATCATTGATTTACTTAGTGAAACATTTTTGCGATCTTTGAATATCGCGTTCCGCATAACAGCTTCGTAATTTTAAAAATAGAATGTACCTTGTTATTAAAAAAGGAAATTGCTAAAAAAATATTTTTGGTAGTATATACATCATAATGCGATGAGATGTGTGTAGAGGTAACTATTTTCTACTGACTGTAAGTACCTAGTATTTTTAGTCCCTTCGATAATCGGTACAAAAATTCTAATGTTCCTCGATGTTTAGTGCTCGTTCCCCCAATATAAAATCAATGTTATTGTGTAGGCCTGGGAGAAAACTAATTTGAATTTAATGATTGAGTCGCACGATTCAAAATCAATGATAATCAATTTTCAATTAGGTACGATACCTAACGATTGTTAGGATTAAGGTTTACAAGATAAGTGTATTATGTTTATAACAATATCAAAACTTCGAATTTTTGATGCAAAAAATATTATTACCGATATAATACTTTGAAATATGTTATTTATAATTTAATTTAAACACCTAGTCCTTACCTGAGTGTAATGACCAATTACAACGCCAGATGACTTGTCGAAATCACTATGTTTCAAAGGTCCATATGAATAATCTTTGTGTTCGTTAAACCATAAGTTCAACGCGTTGTCTGGATTTATAGTGCTTCTATAGTCAGTTGAAGATTCAATGTAAAGGTTCTCGCCCGTCATAAATCGGTTTGAATCTAAAATGTTCATCCACACAGGTATTATACCTATTAAACCAATATCTATTGCACGATCACTGCTCACACTTTATCTGCTGTCCATATAATCAAACAGTAACAGTACAAATATATTTAAATATTCATAGGTTAGCCAATGAATAAGTTATGTCAATATATGTTTTATCGAAATCGAAACCTACGCGAACGAAGTCGCGGGCACGACTAGTATTAACGTATATACAAATAAAATATAGAAAAACGTCGCAAATAGCAAAGAAATCGGTTGTACTTACCAACTTTCTTATTTGGATTATGTGCAAATTTATTCTTAGAAGCCCATTGTGCTGCTTTCGCAGCTAGCTCTTCATCCCACATCTAAAAAATAATGTTGGTGATATCTATAAAGAAATTGCTACCAGTCATAACCGTTTGTACACCACGGAAACGTATAGAAGTATTTACAGTGTGCAAGTATGGGACTTCAAACAGATGGATTACGATTCGACAACCTTTTGTTATTAATATTAAGCTAATACCCAGGTCTACAGATTTTCTAGCGATGCTTTCTGTCACCGAAATAAGTGAAAATTAATATTACAATGCGTTGAAGTACCTATTTTTCTCACTCTACATTTAAGTCAGTAATTAATTACATTATTATTCATTCAATATGGTATGTTGTTATAAGAAAAAGATACCTTCATTCATTTATTGTCAGATCTATAATATAATAATATGATAATATTCTATTCGGGAATGTTACATTTTTATCCTCTAGTATTTTAGCTTCAGTTTATGGTTAATTATAATAACCACTTATATTAACTAAGTATCAAGTATAAAAAGATACTTTTAGATGGGAGGTACCCACCTCGTCACATGTAAATGTTTATAGCGTACGGATGGCTACAAAGATATAAAAAAATACTTTTTCATTATTAAATGTATAGTTATTTCAAGATAATTATGTAGATATTATTTACCTAAATATTTTAAAGTGTTTTATTTATCCAAATGTGTCGCTGACAAGACTGTTATCTCGTGGTAATTACGCTCTGACAATCTGACAACGCTTCATGATTGTTTAATTTACGTTTTGGTAGCTAGTTGGTACATTGGCATCAGTACCTACCTACTTCTAAAACTACACAAAGTGGACCGTTAGACATACAAAACAACGAACATAATCTACGCCTTGATACTTTTAAGGACAAGTAGGTACGGCAAGCCTGGTATCTAAATATGTAGTTAAAGAGTATTAGAGACAACAACATTCACACATACGATTCCTTGTGTAAATTCCATTGAATACCATTTTTATGTTGAAAATACATATATAATGAAGCACATGCATAATATGATCGGTCGATGCACAATTCGAGCAGTATCACAAACTAGTTGCCGACGTAAAAGATTTGTAACCCGTTTGTTGACTGATTTTCAAAAGTATATCTATAAGTGAAATGTTTTTCACATTTGACTTAAACGAGTGCAGTTAGCTATCTAAATAGACTATTTTGTCTAACTTTAGTACCTTCTTCTATGTACACGGAAGAACTAAACCACGCGATCTCCCCATGGAAATTATCCTAGTATCAAATACAATTTACTAAGCGTAAAATCACATATTGTATATCTATTTATTAATTAATTTTACTAACCATAAACTTCATTTCCTTTGCAGCTGGCTGATTGGGGACCTCTCCTTTTGCTAGGCGTAGACGTCTACTATTGTGCCCATTTACGAAAGCTTTTATATGGTTACAGGATAAGTCTATTACTGCAAAAAATATTATAAACTTAGATTTCTTTCTTCGTTGATCAGAAAAGAAAACTTACTTCAAAATAATGATTCAAACACTTTTACTCGTAACAATAGTCAAAATACTAACACTTTGATTGAACTAATGTCAATAAGGTTAAAAGAATAATTCCACGCTCCATTGTTTCGTTTCAAACGAGCGCCAGGAAAGCAGTACGAAGACTAAAAATTTTCGAATGCCGCAGCCGCTGAAATAGGAGTGCGTTTTATATACTCGCGTCGTATTGAAAACGATGCGTTCGCTTTTACGTGTGAACGTTGGTGACTAACGAGTTCCATGTATTAAAATAAGGGCTGTCAATCACTATCAGAAGCCCATAACATTTTTATTAACTGACCGTTCATTAGTATCATTGATCGTAGTCAGAAAATTCAATTGTGCTATTTTTTTTCATTTACATCAATAACTTTATCTAGGTTATTAAAAAACGATTATAACTTAAAAGCTTCATTGTAAGAACATGTATAAAATATACTAACTTATACCAATAAAAAACTGTAACTGGGTCAGATCTATAGTTTTTTGGAAATGTTAATGCGCCTAGTCTATCTGCATAGATTTAATCGTTACCATCATAATAATGTGTTTTGATTAACAGATTTATCTAGGATACCTATTAAGCGCGTCGGCAGTTAGATCTATTACTGTGAGATTAACGTTTTTACTGCATAATTGTATAAAAATAGATATTTATAAAGGATACAATAAGTGCTTTATAAAAGCATAAAGTGCGAAACGAAGCGCGGACGAGTCATTACAATGACATAAAAACTGTAGCCCTGTTTTGACTGATTGAGCAAATACAAGTAGATATGTAACAAGACGACGTGAATTCTCCTGTAATATTAACATTTGACGATTAAGATCATATTCGATGGGCCGATTTCTCCGGCACGTAAATATTTATTGACATGGTTTACTTTGAAATTTTTGACAGCGTTAAGATTGTAGTGGTACCTATTGTAATATCACAAACTTATAAATAATTAATAACTACTTGGGTTTGAGTACAAGTGCCTACATTATATTATTATAACAATTCGAGGAAATCGAACATGAACGGGAACATCGATTTATTGAGGTTGAATTTCGGTTTCGGCCAGTCATCAGAGAATGGGTGACCGTTAAATCACACCATGGCTTGAGTCACTTCCTTAAACAAGTAAATCATTACTTCTAACTACTCGTACTTTCATATCATATTTAATATACACCAATAATTTTAGTTGACGATACAATTGCGGTAATCTTATCTCGATGAAGCATTTTTGGACAAAGTGCGGATTATCTACGTACATAACTACATAAAGTCTTCCTGTACAGCAGCAATAAATATAATAGTGATTGCTCGAAGTAATAATAAAAAAAAACTTAATTAAACAGTTTAAAGGTTTTCTACTCGATTTATTTTATATTCATCTTAGTCTATGAACGCTATATGTAAAATCTCACAGAGCCGAGTAAAAGATCTGTAATTTTAATGATAAGTGGGTAATATTGTAAGTCACACTGTAGTCTGTAAAGCAAGTGAGTATAGTACAAAAAACATTTGTGATAATATCATATTAAATATTCATCATATTATGATTTCCATTCATCTTTATTTCAAGTTCAAATCGACTTACCTTGCTTGTGATGTTCGCTCCTCATGAAGATAATAAGTGATAGGACCTTTATTTTACAAGTGACTGGACTCTGTGCACGTCCGTCCACTTGCCTTCTATATCAGGTTGTTGTGTTCATCGGCAGAAGCTACGTGCTTGTGAACATTTTTTGAACACTAACGTCACTAACCATTATTGTGATCCCTTTGATCAATTGCCGATCATCGGAACATTTGTGGGAAAATCTGTTTAAATGATATCTATTTTGATACGTCATTATATGCCAGCAATGCGCATTGGAGCAGCGTGGTGCAGTATGCTCTAGATCTCCTCAGTGATGAGGAGATCCGTGTTCAGTAGTGGGCCATTAATGGGTTGAAGGCAATCTAACAGGTCTATTGTTTTAAATGTTCGGTACCAAACAGTAATTAATTCTTATAACTTGTAGTGTACCTACAGTGGTACCTACTCCTGAGTAGGATGGCTTTGTTATTCCCATACTCAATATTTTTGGAGATTTACAAAGGTGTAATAGGTAGATATTTATACTCGTACATTCAATGAAATTAAAAATCTGGAGGAGAAAGTTTAAAATTAAATTTAATATGATTAAGCATGTTTTCCAGAAATTGAGTTCACTATGATAGTAGATATATATGAGTATAATAAAAGAACTGGAGACATTTCTTATAGTAACTACTTATTGCAATAAAATAAAAACTTATTTTTATTGCCGGAACTTCCCAATCAATTAACTTGAGTTTAAAGTCACAAAAAATCTATACTTTCTTACTTAGCGTAAATCGACACACATACGGTATACCTAATTGTAATATACTTAATGCTGATAAACAAGTACATAATATGTATTTTATAATAAAATTATAAGTAGGTTTCATAAATACATATATAATTTCAGAAATATAGAAAATAACTAGAGTAGGCCATTCTAGTCTTTGGTCAGTTAGGTACAAATTAGCTTTTATTGCATATTTTTTTAATATTGCATTGTCATGGCTGTTTTCTCCATAACAATCATGAAAAATAAGTTCGTTTTTCATTTAAAATATGGTAATGAAATCAATGTAAACTGGGCTTCAGAATGTGTTTGATACATTTTCTAAACTCATATATTTTTTTAAACGCTTTGTTTTGAGTTTAAATTATATAGAGTTGTAAGTTATGAGTAAATCTTAAAATACAGACAAATAAAAAACGGATTTTGGTCAACACGAACAGCGAAGTCAGGTGCCAAATTTGCCGTTAGATGACGTTACTAGATTTTGAGGCATCATGCATTGTTACATTTATCTTTCATTGCAAATGTTCGTTGATTAGTTTACTTATCTGATAATAAACCTATTTAAAGTAAAGTAAAAAGACTTTCTTTAAAAAATATTAAAATAGAGTTCAAATGTTTTAAAAATTAAAAAAATATGCTACGAAACAGTTAAGATTGTATTCTGAGCTTGAAAATTTAAAAAAAAAATTAGATTTAAAAAAAGAATATTATATTGAAACATATTAATAAATAGGTATCTATAGTTAACTGAAACTCGTGGCACTCAATACTTATAGCTTTACGTCTTTCCTATTAATGATTCATACTTATTTTATGTACTTAGGACATACATACTACTTTAAAAAGGGAAATAGAGGGATTAAAATAAGGCATTACAGTACCTAAAAGTATGTCCATCAGGAAGTTCTATTTACATAACGTTATCGTATATACTTCAATTACTTAGGGATCATTATTATTAATTTTAAACGGATATATTTTTTTTATTTCACTTTACAAGCTGGAGGGATCAGTGCTCGGTTTCCTACTTGTTACTGGGGAGGTTAACCGTATTATATTATGAACGTCTAATCATGGATATGCACGTACCTCCCTACATCGTACGTGCGTCACAAAATATTAATTAAAACAGTTTTGTATTTAAAAATATCTACCTAATTAATTAAAAATAAATAAATCGGTAATATAATTTTTAACCGAGTTTAACTCGAGCTTAACCCAGTAATATTCTACGCGTCAGAGATTATGTAAACACCAGTGTCTCAACAAACAATGTAATTCATGATAGACAAGCAGAATAACCGAAGATAGACAGCTTGAAAAATCACTTAATGTTTTAAACGTGCTTGCAGTAAACAGCACTGCCCCAACAATACATGTTTACCTTTTACTTTGTGGCTAAAATACAACGCCTTATCATTGTCATATTCAACAAACGTAGAGATAATTGAAAAACAATATTATGTACCTACGTAATTCCAACTCTATTATTTTCGTAAATCGTATTTGCCGACCAGATTTAATTTGTCCTGCCTTTCATTGGGTATTAGAAAACGTGAAGTGATAATTTCATTGTGCGGAAAAATACTACTTAAGTCAATGTCAATTAGGTGAAGTAAAAAATAATTCCTACTAATATTATAAAGGCGAAAGTTATTCTGTCTACCTCATTCTGACCCTTAAACCACTAAATGGATTTCTATGTCATAAGATATACTGGATATTTTTATTCCGGGAACTTTGCGAGTAAAACCCCGGGCTTGTCTACCTTTTAGGTTAATCGTAACTTTTATTTGTTGTAATAACATACTTACACTTAACACTGTTTTTGCCCTCAGATTAACATGTGAAAAAACATACCAATCCATGATAGTGGTTAGAGTGCCTATAAAATATGTGTCATAACAACCTCTGCCGGGTTAGCTAGTTCTCAATACAAAAATAAAATGACTGACGAAAAAATTAATGTCACTGTTCTAAAAGTCACGGTTTTTTTTTCAATTTGCTTGCAATGTGCTTTGTATCAATCTTTCTAATTTATTACTTAGGTACTAGATTTATTCTGATATGCAGAAATAATTTAAGGATATCGTATAAAGGAGTAATTACACCTTGAAAAATATTTACAGAAAATAAACTAAATTGATACTAATCACTGTAGTTGATTATAATACTGAGTCTGTTTTGCTGTCGGTGAGCAAAAGTCGCGAGTTCGGATCCGGAATGGAGCAGATTTTTGTGTCACAGAAAATTGTTCTAAAATCGTGATAAATTCTCGTGTGTAAAATCTTAAATTAATAGTGAGGGGATTTGTGTGGGAAAATTGAGTCATATTGTTTAATATGACACAATACTTCCATATTCCTTCAGAGACAGCGGGAAACAAAATAAAACAAGACATTGATAAAATGAAACAAGATCGTTTATTGGTATAATTTAATTCACTTGATTTACATTATCTTAGAATCGCATTTTATGAGACAATGTATTCATAATGGAATAAGGAATCGTTATCTCGTCTCGTCAATCTTACTTTCCTAAATTCACTAAAGGTACAATCGTTTCGTGGATTTAGGTATCCGTTAAAACTATATCAGGTAAAACCGTTATTCTTGTATACATAATCCAATAAAACCTGCAAAATTTGTTAAAACTAGTTTCTCTGGACTGCCTAAAGTTCATCACTCATTGAACACAGGCTAGTCGAAGGACGCAGAATGAACTCTCAATTCAATATATACTTGAAGAAAACGTAACTGATGTAATTGGCAAAAATGGCTAAAGTACACAGAATACATAGAACCAGAAAAAAGAATTGCATTATATAACGCACGTCTTGTGTCTACGATGAAATAAAACGCACATGTACGGTCACAGTGAAGTGCGATTAAAGAATCTAGTTTAAATTGGTTTTAATAGCTTAATTAATTGAATTTACTTCAAAAACATTTTGGAATTATAGGTTTTAGTCAGATTATTTATTTTAGAGCCTTTGTTTTAACAACAGTTACGTTTTCTTACACAAATGTGTTACGTAACTCAAGAAAAAATCGTTTCTCTAAATTTTTTTTAATAACTTGATCATAGGACATTTTTCTTAGTTTGCTGTAGTATACATCAACACACTGCAAAAAACATTGGTACGCTATTGTTAATCTTATTAAATAAACTCTGTACTTATTTCACATTTCTTTTTTATTTGTCAAAATTCTATTTTAAAGGCAAGGTGTATAAATTGTTATATTTATGTAAAAAAATCTGAAAGCTGAAAATCATAATTTTCCACATTTCGGGTGTTGTATGTCGAGGGTTTATGCTGGCTAATTGCAAAAAATCTAAAACGAATTAATATGAACCTGATACCATAAGATGCAACATGTTTCAAGAAAATACGCAAATGTATCGAAACTAAGATGGTTTCACGAAGCGAGATTAAGTTACTAACGCTCAGATATAAACAATTAAAACTTTTATTTCTCTTTGTACATGTTCATTCTGTTCCTTATCGATTTAAACACTATTGTTAGTCTAGTTTAACACTATGAGTGATAACATTTTGATACTTTTAATTCTTACACCATTCTGATTTAATTAACAAAAAATATATGTATATATCTCTTGTGTACCTTTACACAAATTCTAGAACTAGCCAATGAAATCTAGTTTCATGTAGATTTTTTTGCCAATCTTATTACCCAATCTTAATAAAAAAAAAAATTGTGTACTGTTTAAAATCAGCTCTTGCAATTTAGAGCATATATTACGTCTTAATTTTTTTTTATTTAATTTGTATTACCTATTTAGTGAAGGGATACTTCCACTGTTATTGCGTTAATATTTTAAAATCTTTTCCACTCATAGCATGTCAAATAGAATGACACGTCAAATCGCACGCAACCGATAGAACAATACCACAGACTTCTAAAACAAAGTACACTGATATGATGTTTCTATACACAGTATCTAGGTAACCTATAGGGATAGATTTTTTTTTAATTTCAGCCTACACTGTCTTTGATAACATAAAATTACTGCTACAATAATCATATAAATATTTTCATTGGCCTACACATATTAAACGAATTATCACAAAATTACAATATAAAATAAAAAAAACATAGTAAAAGTAAAAAAATATAATAGTATCATGAATTTGGAAAAAAATACAACGGATTTAACAGGAATTTCAGTGATAAAACCATCTTGTTCATGAATGTACTACAATAACATGGAACTGTAAAGAACACAAAAAATAATCTCAGATTATCTTCATGGATTTAAAGGGTTTCATTTAAATAATACCTATTCAACCCGTACTCAGCACTAATTGAAATATCGGCGTTTCATTAACAATAATTAACTAAAACATGAAATTGAATTCAATCCTACTTACTTACGCTTAATTATATAAAAACTACAAATGAAACCATTTGTAGGATAAAAAAATAATAGGAAAATAGTAAAATATTCCCGGTTTGTCTGAGATATTTATTGCGATTACAGATTGTTCGTATTTTATATAATGAGTAACGTCTTCATTTGTACAAAGAGATATATAACCAATTAGCCATACAAATATGGCTTTTCACAATGAAACTAGTATTTTTTTATATTAGTTGCTTGTGTAGTAGCGGTTATATATGTGATTCCTTTGAAATAGTAGCAACGTCAATAATAAAAAAGTATTAAGGGATTTCATTTGCAAAACTATAATTCAGTAATAATTGGACAGAGGCGTCCACAACAATTTGAGGAGTTTCCTTCGTTGATTCGTCTTCTAGATGTTAAAGTACCATTTCAAATAGGGGTAATCTCAAAAATGACGAACTAAGTGTATTGATAACATACCTACATTAAATGACTTTGAATTTAAACAAGCATAAAATTATAATTGCTTTATCAGTATTTCTATTCGCATGTGAGTCACAATGACGCGCGTTGAGCGTACAAAACCGACTTTACATCCGACAAGCTTTTTCCCGCGGCTTCGCTCGTTTTAAGAAACTTTAATCCCCTATTTTAACCCCTTGGGGTCGAATTGATCAAAATCCTTTCTTAGCGGATGCCTACGTCATAACATCTACCTGCGGCCAAATTTCAGCCCGATCTGTCCAGTGGTTTGGGCTATGGGTTGATTACTATGTCAGTCAGTCAGTCACGTTTGAGTTATATATATTTAGTAGCAAACTCGGCCACGCGTTGCTGTGACTAAGGTATTCAATTTAGCACACTGATTACCTTACACCGCCATCTGCTAAAATCATATGGAACTAATCCTTCGTAAGATATTAAACAAATAATTTGCAATAAAATAATTATGTGACTAAAAATTGAGATGTAACCTATCATATCTTTTAAATTGGATCAAACTGGACATGGTGCACTAAATTTGTTTAAAATCAGTTAATCTGTTTAGGAGTCAATAGCGTACTTTTACTTTATATATATTATGAAAGATTCAAAAGCCGTATTACCAACAATCTGTAACCGCAGCAACATTAATAAATAAGCGAGTGCAATTGTTCTAGTTGGTGCTAGGGCTGTCGGTCCCGCTGCCGCTGTTCTCGGCGTTCGCTAGCATTGTCTTTGCGTTCTTATTGTTTTTCTTAGCGGACTTACTTAGTGTAGCTACTTCTTTTAGTAGATTTTGTATCTTACCGTTCATGAGGTTGAATTTGGTCTCGTTTAAGCGATCCTTGTTCTTCATTTCGGTTCTCAAGTCCGTCGTGTTGTTGTGATGCTGCGCCTTCAATTCGGTTATCTGAAAGTTAATTATTGTTTAACTACATTTTATACGAACGTTATTGTTTTTAAATTTATAGTTAAACAACTAACAACATTATTAGAGTTAATGTAGATTTAACGTATATATTTTTGCTGCAAATCCATTAAGTAGAGGAAAATAATTCGAGCACAATTTAATAACGCTTATAATGAAAATTATATATACAAATAGTCACTTTTTGTCCTTATAAATTTTAATAATACGTATTATCTTGATTTTTATTTTGTTATTATACTATTTGATTACGATAATGTGCGATTGTTCATATGGATGATGACGAGTTAGTTAATTGAAATATGAATCGCTTATTCGCTACGTATTCAAACTCGACAATGATTAATACGTTCGTCTGTGGTAATGAGGCTAAGGGGTCGCGAAATACAGTCCAAACGAGCAGGTTCCACTAACCAGTTTGTCTTTGGCGAGTAGTTCCATATCTTTTTGTTGCACTTTCTTCTGTAGACTGGCGATCGTTTCCTTGAGCTGAGTCATTGCGACGACATGGTCCGACGAATTTGGATCCAATTCACCTTCGAACAATGTAACGGAAATTTGTGCAAACAATTCAACAGCAGGAAATATAACGCATTAAAGCAGTCATAATAAAATTCACAGAATTTACGGAAAAACTAAGTTTATAACTCATATAATTATGCATATCTTTAGTAGTTAAGTTATTATTTTTAGTTGTTCTATATATATAAATGTTACATATATAATAGGTATAAGTATTGTTTATTTCATAGTGATCTGTAAACTTGAAGCAAATTAATACACATTCAGATAAAAACGTATTTATTAACATAAAAACAGAATTAACAGATGAAACTTAACTTAAACTTAAAAGAGGCTGCCCGGAAAAAAATGCATTTATTGTTAAGTTATTCAAGCCTGGTACCGATATATAGTTCAATTTTATTGTATTATTCCTGTTTGTGAGTGTATTTTTTTACAGACAGCAAAAGAAAATGGATAAACTGACCACCTGACGGCAATTGGAGACCGTCACCTATGGATTTAATAATGTATCGAAGGCATCATCTATGCTGACGATCAGAAAGAGAAGAATGAAAGTTTTAAATCTCAAGTCCCAAGACTAAATACGAGTCGTATGACGAGTGACTATAGGAAGTGTGACATCGAGGCAGGTAGGTGTCACCACAAAACGACGTCATATTCTTTCCTTAAAGTCCATGCATTTAGATTGTGAAATTCACTGCTGTTTAGAATTCGTCAATCTCGAATGATTAAAAAAAAAAGAATCAAAATGCAGTACTTTCTCTATGGTAAATAACTTTAAAGTAGATAAATTTTATCAAATTACATTTGTAATTGTTGCCTTATAGTATCATATACATTGTCCATATATAAATATGTATTTATAGTATATCTATATATTATATTACTAGCAGACTAAGTTTTACATACTCAATTTAGCAGACTAATTACCTTAAACCGCCATCTGTTAGAATGTTATAGAATTAATCCTTTGTAAGATATTAAACAAATAATTTGCAATGAAATAATATAGCGACTATAAATTGAGATGTAAGCTATCCTATCTTTCAAGTAAGATCAAACTGCCGTGCAAAATTTGATTAAAATCGGTTAAGCAGTTTAGGAGTCTATCTCGGTCTATCTTTCACAAATGACGTGATACGTAATTTACATATACTAATAAGAATTTTCATATATTATTATTATAAGCAAAATAGTGCATGCTAAATTACTTTTAAAGAACTTTTCCATTCCTATAGATCTGCTGGAAGAGCTTAAGGTAATAAGCATTAGCTGTGCAAAAAATTACATTATTAATGTTTCAAATACATTTTATACGTAAATAATATGTAACAAATAATATTTGTAATACTTATTTTTCTATATATATATATAATAAATATAAAGATATTTCGTGTTTGAGAATATTGAATCGTTAAACTATCATAATATTTACCTTGCATTGGATTCATTTTAGACTTTTTATCCAACGGTTGAGAGTCGTTCATAGAAGAGTCATTGGCATTGATCGACTTCATCATATCTGACTTGCGTTTCTCCTTATGGCTGCTTTTCGACCTGCAAATTGTAGGAACTTTCACTCTTTTTTTCATTACTGATTGGCAGTTTGCTAATAATGTAAGTTGTTTACCTAATTGAAATAAAAATCATAATTCATTTAATTGAAGTTAACACACACAATATTGTATGTATTGTGAGTACACTCAGGTGCAATGTTTGTAAATACATTGTATTGCATACGCAAAACCGAACAGCCTATCTGTCTCTCTCGCACGTCTCAATATGAGCGTAACATCTACACTTCTACACTAATATTATAAAGAGAAAAACTATGTTTGTATGTTTGGTTGTAATGAATAGGCTCAGAAACTACTGGACAGATTTTAAAAATTCTTTCACCATTCGAAAGCTACATTATCCATGAGTAACATAGGCTATATTTTATTTTGGAAAAAATAGAGTTCCGTAAGATATTTGAGTTTTTCGGATACAAGGTGTAAAAAATCATAATTTATATGGCAAAACAACGTTTGCTGGCTCGCCTAGTACATATATAATTCTTCTTTAAGGAATCTATTCCTAAATGGTTAGACTAATTTTGATGACTATTTGTGTTTAAGTAGATTCGAGAATGACATAGATTCAACTTTTTAACGCCTTAAGATAATCTAACTGCGTCATCAAAGCCCTACTATGGAAGAAGAAGCGGCAACAATCTCGGAAGGGGTACCTTGCGACTGGTTATGAAAAAAAAAAATAATCGATTAAACCTTTTTTCTTTTCTTTATTATTTTTATATTTTTTCTACTCATGGTTCATACTGCTAATTCAGACCGATAAAAAATGTTTTCTTAGTCAATTAAATGTTGTAAGGGAAACAAACTTGGTATACACATTCAATATAAGAAGATAATGTCTACCAAATCCGTTAATACATGTACAATAATTTAAGCAAACTTAAAACATATTATTTTATCCATTAAAAGCAAAACATTATTTTTTTTAATACCCTAAGCCGGCAAACGAGTAGACGGATCACCTGATGGTAAGTGATCACTATCGCCCATGGACATTAGCAACACCTGGGATGTCACCAACACGTTGCCGGCCAAGAAGGAAGCGATTGACCCGCTTCTTGAAGGACCCCATGTCATAGCTCTGTGGGAATACTGATGCAGAAAGGTCGTTCCACAGTTTACACGTACGAGGCAGAAAGTATCG